>JAAMXS010001034.1:13858-30197 GCA_019693525.1 Cylindrotheca fusiformis | reverse complement strand
CGTTCAAATATGGCGTTCATTCAATTTCAACATTTCGTTCACTGTGTACGAACCCCCTTTTAGGAACAACTAGCGCCTTTTGCTGTGGAGCCGAAGGAAACAATCGAATCGAAGGGGTCGGAGCAAAGTCTTGCAAGCATCCGATTTCCAAATTCAACAACCTCGAAATGAGCCAATCATACGACAACAAAGTCCTAAATTTTTCAAAACCGAATGGTGGATGATTTTTGGATATGAGATTCAACTTATTCCCTAGTAGACGACGTCGGATATGTCGGAGGTGTCACCTGTCAAATGAATCTGCGCTGATGTCATTGTTGTTATAGGATGCCCCCGCTTGGGCGCAGACATTTTAGCTACCTTGTGTACCTTGAAGTCCACAGAGTCGCGGACTTAGGCGTGACACTCTATCTAGCTATCTACATGGACACTCCACAAGTCCGCGAATTTAAGAGGTCTATTTTTGTTGAGCTCGACATAGCTAACAGTTAGAGTGAGCCATATGTACCTTTCCAGTAGAAAAATCGAAGCGTTCTGACAAGGAGATACTCGTTAAATCGGCTTCTTTTCTAACGGATGAGTTTTGAAATCTGTTAGGACACTAATTTCGTTAGGACACTATTTTGTATTCCGCTAGGACACTATTTTGTTTTCCTCAATTCGTTAGGACACTATTTTTGTTAAGACACACTTTTTTTGCAGTTAGGACACTGTTTTTGTTAGGACACTATTTTTTTGCAGTTAGGACACTTTTCGTTGGGACACTATTTTTGTTCAGTTAGGACACTGTTAGGACACTATTTTTTGCGGAGTTACCAGGACACTATTGCAGTATACCCGCACATACCAGGCGTCCGTACGTCGTTCAAGTGCAACACTGCTGAAACGGAAAAGACCGTATGGCCCGTTTGTCAGTCAACCCAGCGGTTGAGACTGCGTGGCAACTGAGTATGAATCGTGTACACTCGGGGGTTCAGAAGTACCTACAATCCATTCTAAGACTGATCACCTTAGTGGATAGAGATATACTCATAGAGGAGTATGTACATCTCAGGTCATTGGGACGGTGTCCATGACTATGCTGGCTTGTGGAGCAGAGGGAGCTATCTGCTGCAGTCATAATACTAAGTAAACTTCATTATCTATATGTACAGTGCTACATCATGGGGTCTTGCTTGCAATTAAGAATGACCCAAAGGCGGCATAAGTGCCACTGGAAAGATGAGCATCCGGTGGATCTCATCTGAGGGCCTTTTGATCGATCCACAGTCATTGTTGATCGTGACAAATAACTATAGCTGGTAACTCTAGCTCACAAGTTTTACATGCCTATCAATTCTTACAACTTTCCAATTTTTTACATGTTATTTCTTCCAGTCGTTTCCGAGTATACGACACTATTTAGTTTGACTCGTCCATTTGGAACCTCTCGACAAGCGTCTTTGATGCCAGCAACCAATGGATCGAACAACATTGCTGAAAGGAGGAATCATAACTATAGAATGGGAAAAAAGCAAAGTATCTCATTTTTCAAGATTCGCCAAACCCAATCAACATTTGACCAGAAACAGCAAAGACCATCGCAGCAGAAAACAAAGACTATCGCAGGCAGAATTTCTTTTGGATCGAGGGAAGGGACAAAACGCAACCTTTACAAAATCCGAAATGAGATGGATGCGGAAGGAGAGATTCGTTGATATTTGTTATGTTTCTGTGCGCTATGTTCCTCAGGCAGCAGGCTTCGAAAAACCAAAGAATAGATGGGCAATTCGTATGGACACGGACCTCTCTCGACAATGGTTGGGAAAGTGGCACGCCACACCAATCCACCGTATACTCCTTGCACCTTCACTATTGTGAATTAGAATTCCCAACGCTATTGACATAGTGGATCGAAGCTAAGGTTGCTTTGGTGATACTAGAATGGCTGTAAGATTCCTTCAGGGTAATCTGTTATAACAGTGAGCTACCTTGATGGAAAGCGTAGTGATGATAATAATAAAAATCTATAAACATTACTTGAGGCACGTCTTCCTTCCTTCCTAGATCCCCAGACTAAAGTTCTGGAGAACAGAACTTTCTTCTGTTCCGATTCCGATCTATGTAACCCGGAAGGAGCGGATGGTCACCCGGATCAAGCCGACTGACATGTGACATACAATGTGACAAGCACGCACGCGCTCACTTCTTCTGCCAGGTGCTGCATAGCAAAGCAGGTGTTTCGTACGAACAAGCTACAAATCGGTGCGGGAGCCCAAGTAGTTGCGGCGGCGCCAGGATCCTTCAGGATTATCCCACGAAACTGAAGAAGATCCGACAACCACCTTGTCTCTCGAACGGACGAAGCAAACGATATTACATACAGTAAATAAAAAATGGTGGCCTTAATCCTTCCAGTTGTGGGTTCACTTCTCTTGGCATCATCGCATGCCTTCGTCTCACCAATTCCAGTGCAGTCAAATCAGAGCATGCGTCCATCTCGTGGATCGGATCTTCATCTCCATGAAGTATCAGAGGCACTTGCAACAGCTGCTGGCAACTTTTGGCTGGCGACGATCGACGGCGACATTGATGCTATTCCAGACAATGAATTTGCTACAGTTTTTGCCGGCGGCATTGTGAGTTTGTTTCTGAGATTTGCCATAATTTCCGTTTGTTGTCCATTTTCTTACCGTGACAACATTGAACTCTGGACAAAACTTGCAGGCGGTCATGATCGGTGGAGTTTTTTCGACTATGATTGTGGGATTAATCCTCGACAAGGGAGACTTGTATGCAAATCTTGCTGCAGAGTCTTACCTTCAGAGCTCAGAAGATGGAGAATTTTGGAAAGGTCTCTCAGATGAAGAACAAAAAAAGACGGAAGAAGTGATTAAAAAGATCAAGTCAGCCAAAGGGGAAGGCAACGTCGAAGCTTCGGTTGCGACTGTCGATACCGACAACAAGAAACATCCTCGTCAGCCGTCTAAGGAACTTGAACCGACAGAAGCATCGAGTGCAGTCAAAGATATGTTCAGCGACTATGGCGACTAGAACGAGCTAACTTTGCTATAATATCCTATTTACTTAAAGCCATCACGGGTGTAAATTTTCTTGAAAATTGCCCCTGCTGATGTGCCAAGTGTTTCTTTTCAGCTACGGTTTTGTTCAGGCTAGTCCGAGTCTCGGTTGCGAAGGTAATGCTCACAAATCAACTGCAATTGCGCCGAGAAAGCATCATGTGCAACCTGCAAGAGGTATTCGACTGTTTCTGCGTTAACGGAGGATTGCAACTTCGTCTCACACATTTCTTTCAGGTGGTTCAAACAAAATCTGTTTGACAATTCCAAGATATCAACCACATGTCCAATCCGCGCACCACTGTACAGTCTAGTTTCATCCAAACTCGGAATATTCCCAGTATATATATACTCCATTACCGCCACAAATGCATCATAAGAGCAATCTGGAATCTCGACTTCGCCAGAATCAGATTCTCGAAAGCCTGATGTGAACATTGTTCTGAAGTACTGGGACACCATAGATAGTATCATTTTGTGAGCATATACCTTTCGACCCTGTACAAGAAACGTAACATCTGAAAATTCTTCGTCATTGAAAAAGTGGCGTAACCGCCTTTCAATTAGATGTAAGCTTGTGGGTTCTGTGATTGTGGCGTGAGGCGGGGGGTCTGTGTCCAATACGTAAAAGTCGTTCACTTGATAAATCAATCAAAAAAGAAATATTTAGGAAGGGTATGATTGGATTTTCAACCCTCTGCGAAGCAAGCAACTTACAATAGTCCGACCCGCAGCTTCCGCCGAAAACGTAAATCTTCCTGTTGACAGCAGTTGCTGTGTGCCCAGCTCTTCGTCCAGGCCCTCTCCCATGGATATCGATTGTTGGCATCGTGTCTTCGTCATTTGGGTTTGGAGACGCGGCTATTGCACCAGATCCCGACGGTCCATCCATGCCCCGTGACCCCCAGTAATCCCCCCCATTGTATATTCTCGAAACATGGCTATGGTGGCTAGTGTCACCATTATCAATGTCCATGGCATTGACTGAGTCCTGCTGCGCTCGCTACAAGAAAATGACTATCAGCCCCGTCCATCCAAATAAGAAAATCAGACTCCCCTAGTCGAGAAATTCACTTACATATCCACCAAAATTCCACCTTAGTGCGTGGAAGTCTTCGTTGTCAGGATGTTCGGTGTCATATCGATGCCTTCCAGACATGTGGTTGGTTGGTTCATGTTGTGTGACATCCAGCCACGCCATTTCGGATCTATCTAGGATTTGTAGATCTTGAAAGCATTTTGAACTGGTTCCGCTTCCTCCAAACAAGTACAGCCGTCCTCGGAGTGCAGTCAAGGTCATCCCCGCTCGAGGATGTGGCAAAACTCCACCCGCCTGAGGGCACGTCCAAGTTGAAGTTGCAGTATCTAATATGTGTATATCGTTGAGCCTCTCTGTTCCATTCCAGCCTCCAAAAATGAACAATTCCCCAGTTTCTTCTAGAATAGCACTGGAGTGGTTGGCACGCTGTTGCGGAATGGCACCACTGGTTTCCACTTTTCTCCACGTAAATGTTTGAGTATTAAGAGCATGTAAATCGTTGAGGTACTCTCTGCCATTGCCACCTCTGAATACATATACTTCTTGGCGAGCAGCGACATAATCCGCAGAATGCATATTGCAGGGGCCTGGTGGTGTCCCTCGAACCGCAGGCTGATACCACCGTAACTGCTTTCCCGAATGCGATATGTCCAAAACATGCATATCTGACGCAGCCAAAGGGCCTGTTCCTAGCCACCCCCCAATAATTATTATTCTCCCTATATCATCATCATCAGGATCTGTTGCTAAGGTAGCGCTTTTGAAGAGTTCGGAAAACAGGAATCAGCTATGCAAGAAAGGAAAACAATGCAGTACAATGGCAGATTTACCTGTGCCCATTGCGTCCTGGAGGAGGAGTTCCCGTGACTAGTATACTGTTGGTATTCGATAGAAACGGAGGCTGGTCACTAGCTCCCAAATGATGCGGCCGGATCCACCTCTTTTCTTCAATAGAATATAACAGTAGTGTCAAATGGTTTCGCCTACCGTCATAACCTCCAAAGCAATAAAGAACTGTACATTATACAAAGTGGATAACGATTGATCAGGATTCTTCCCACGAGAACAGAGCATTCGAGAGCTGATTTTCGCTTTGTACTCACAGCCTCTAAAGTGCGTAACTGAATGGTTTTTAATAGTGGGTGCCCCTGGATTTCCATCCTGTGGCGACACGTTCTGTTCACTCCATCGCATCATCTCCATGATGATTCGCCCGTTTTCCCGACGCGAGCAAGCTATCAATACAGCTAGTCCAAATACTTCTTGTCACAAGGGGCCAAACTATCACACCGGTTTTTTGTGAACTCCAGCTCCAACGATAGCATCAGAAAAACAGCTTGAAAATTTTCCGTTTCCGCGTGCAAAGTACAGTACTGATTGATCAGTCTCATTGGAGAAAGAAAATTTAGACTTATTAAGTACTATCGGCAACTGACCCGTGTTGTTGAAGCAGCCCTCTAGGCCCCTTGACAATATGTATGTGACTGTGGCTGGTTTTGTAATACGGACAAAACATACAGGACGACAATTCAATACTTGCTTCTCAAAAAGACAAACCTTGTCGAAGACCATGTTCAAGGTAAGGCATCAATTTGGAGACTAGATATAGTTCTCTTATTCCCAGTGAGGCTGCAAATGGTTGAAGGCCAACTGGGCAACGCGTGCATCTTTGCTAGCCAGTTCGAGAATACGCTCCTGCAGCAATATGCAACCCCGCTTGTTCTCTTTAGCCTTCGACAACTCGAGTAAAAGTTGCGTGGCCATGAGAGGAGCTTCATTTCTCCCTGCGGTGCTGGACAAAATAGGGAAGATCGCATCGTACAAACGGCTGTGTATCTTTCCAGAAGAACCCTTATCAGCTCCTAGTCGCCTGGCCATTCGAGGAGTATCTAACTCCATCAATGGTACCAACACATCAAGTGCTCTATCCCTCAGATCAGTATCAATGGTCATATCGTAACCCATCAGCAGTTTTAAGGTCGTGACGCGTGTGACAATATTGTGAACTGGATCGACGTATTCTAGGGAGTCTGGACCTAAACGTGGAATGTACAAGAGATCAGCCAAGCGCCCCAAGACTGCGTTCGGTATATGGACCAAAATGGCACGAGTACTAGGAATTTCGCTTGACTCTTCTTGGTCTTCCACACTACCCACAAGCCCAGCACGGGCATGATTGATGAATTCTTGTAAGAGATCCACCGTCATCATGATTACCAGCCTCGAAGCCGTCGAGTCCGTTAGCACATGGGCCAAGGCGGGGAAGATTGACCAAACTCCAACAAGATGATCCTCCGTCAACATTCTCAATAGTTTTGGTGAAATGTCTTGAACGAGATCCTCCTTGGTATCAAATCGCTTAGCAAGCCAAAGACTACCAAATCCCCAACTACCGCCGGCAGCCTTACCAAAAGTTTCTGGTGAAGGGACCATCGGAGCTTCGTCTGACGTACCAACAGCATAAAAGAGTTTATCACACAGCAATTTCTGACCAGTTACATCCAAGTATGGAGCAAGATTGACCAGCACGTGCAACGCTGGCAATGCTAGCGTACTTGAGTTGCTACTACTAGCGCTATAATCATCGCCACTACCAAAACTCTTACCCGCAGAGCCTTCGTAAAGGCATCCGGTCAGAACTTGAAGGACACTAGGTGAATATGCCAGGAGACGCAAATTCGCAGCCACAAAAGAAAGATTGCGAAAAATTACGAGAATTGCTTCCAGATAATGCCTATTATCTGAACTCAAGTTGCCGCTCCTTAGCATCTTCTTGCAAAAAAAGGCGAAGTCCTTCGCTTCAGTCGTTGCATGCCCGTTCCAAGCATTCTGAGACTGAAAGGAAGCGTTTTCGAATTTGTCTATTGGTTCCCAGCCAATGCAGTCAAAGAAAACATAAGTCAGACCTCCTAACACATGATCGTCATCTAATGCGTAATTATTTTCATGCTTGGCTGTGACCTGTATCAGTTCGTTCAAAGCAGCGGTTCGCATGAGTCGATCCATTAAGCGTTTGGACAAGGTCTCGCCGTTGGTAGACAGACTTTTTGGCTTGGGGCGGTTTGGGGGCGTTGGGGATACCGACCGAGGTCTCTTCTTACTGCTATCGTCGTTGTTGATCATCTTGAATCCACCATTCACAAATTGTCAACCACTCTTTTATGTTGAAACCTCATTGTCTTTTGTCTTCGTCCGTGAATTCATTGCGCACTATCGAAGATAGCCAACTGGCGCCGCTCGCTGTCTGTCGTTCGTTCCTGCTAGTCGTGCTCCGTGGTTTGTTGTGGTGTGAGATGGGCTCGGGACTGAATCAGTCCAGAGTCCCATCTGCCTGCAGTGCAAAGGCTAGAGCCTTTGCACCCACAGGGTGAGGCGGAGGGGGATGCAAAAAGCTGGAAACAGTGCTAGTAGCTAAAGCTATTGTTCACTGTTTTCGTCCATGAAAGGAGTGAGCTCGCCTGCCTGCCTCTGGCTCAGCCGTTGCTCACTCCTCCATGCCTGTGTGTCGCAAGACTCTACCCCTTTCGTGAGACTTCTGCGACACGGCTCGCTCGCGCGAGCCCTCGCGTGAATCGACTGCGTCGATTCCCGCGTGTTGGTCGACCTCTCCGACCTAGACTAGATAGAGGCTAAACCTCAGTTCTCCGTTGCTGCTGTCTACGTAATTAGAGTACGTCGTACAAACACTCGTAGGAGAGGAATCGCACAATCCCGTCAGGAAGTAAATCACGAATTGGAGCAAGGATGCTACAAAAAAAATGCTCACAATTTGATCATCTGACCACATTCACTCAGCTTGTAAGAACCAAAAATCCGACCAGGAAAAAGGAGGAAAGGCTCAACTACAATATGTGTGCACAGCTGAAGCAGCTGCCAGACCTAGCTACCGGATTGCTTGTACGTCTGAATTGAAATGTGTTGGTAGAATAGGTAGATGTATTGCTTAAGCATTATGTTGTTGTCAAAAGGCTTTTACAATTAAAAATGTGAGGAAAATAGAAGAGGCGCTTTTCCTTGGAAATCCGATCACAGGATTTGGCACCAAAGTGACAACACAGGTGATCAGTATGGTGGGCAACCAGGTGACTTAGCACAGACTTTCAGCAAACGACTGACACTTAGACAAAGACGACTGGCACTTAGACAAAGACGACTGACACTTAGACAAAGTCATTTCACAAATAAGCATCCCCTCCCTTCTTTGTCCATATTGAGAGTTCAACTGATATCCAAGACAATTCAAATGGGGAACTAGACGAGAACGAAACGATCCACTGCGGGACTTGGCTCCGGTGAACACGATGTCTCGTCCATTTTTTTGCAGCGGTTGTATGGGACTTCTTTGGACTGCTATTGAATCGTGCAAACACAAGAAACGGCGAAGTTGATCAACTGGGAACCAACAAAACATAGATGGGCACCTATCTGGTGTGGAGGCTTTGGATGCATGGAAAAGGAGGGAACAGCATTTATAAGGCAAGTCGACCCAGAATGGGGAATCATCTTACAGGGGCCGTGTAAATCCCGTCAGTAGGTAGTTCGCAAGGCAATAAATCCAGGCATGGAATTTTGGAGGAAGCTACCAGATGCCAATAGTGCTTGATGGAAAAGAAACGGAACAGAACACAGAGTGAGACGATCAGAGAGCCGATTGAAGCTATTGTACAATCCAGAAGCAACCATGGTACTCCGCCGAAGGAAAAGGCAGCTGAAACTTGAATTCGCAGAAAAGCCTTGACAACATTGATTCTCGAGCGCATTTCAACAAGAGAACCGTACCAAACAGATGGCAAATATGCTCACGCTGCAAAAAAGTTGCTAGAACGGGCACAGGACTTGACAACTGGATATCACTGATACGACCATATGGGTAACAAGTCAACAAGATAGCCGAACCCAATCACTGGCAAAGGATATTCCCACTCTGTGGGAAAGATGCTAGAACTTGTCACAGGACTTGACAACTGGCGCCAATAACACAAGAAGACACAACCAAATCGGGAAGTGTTGTTGAAGATAAGATGAAACTGCACGAATGAGCTTGCAAGGTCTAAGAAAAACAACCTTAAAAAGAAACAAGCCAGTTGTCGAGTTGAGTTAATACTATAGGCTTGCCACTCTATTCAGCACTATCACTTACTGTATGTTGGCCTTCTGCAAACAACAAGATTGTTCCTTCGCCAGGAAAATAACTAATCTTGCTACGGTAGAAAACACTTCATGTTGATTTCGTCCGACCACTGCCACTCCCCCTTTTCGAATTTGAATTCATTCCTATCGTCCTGGTCGCCATCATCATTCATAAGGTCTGCCAACAACTCCTCTTCCTGAGATAGCTGCTTTTGACGGATTGTACGGATTTTGACTTTCTGATGACCGATAAAGTAGCCGGCATGGATCCACCCGATCATCTGTTCTGTTGTAAACGGTCCGTGAATCTTGCCATCCAGGTTTCCCAAGTACTCCCAATTTGCTGGAGGCTGCTTTTCAGTGGGTGACAGTGTCTTTCCTTGAGTTGACGAGACAAGTGAAAGAATCCGTTGCCGTTTCATGCCGTAGATATCAACCTCGCCTTTTAAGAGAAGCGAGTTGGCTAATCCAGTTAGATTGTCGAGACAAGTCTTGGCAACTTTACAGGCTTGCTCGGAAGTGGCTTCTTCATTCTTGTTTCTTCGACTTTTGTTACTAGCCACGCCACCATACCGTCGTATGGCTTGAGTCACAGTTTCGTCTCCTCCAACCAAGGGTATTATTTTCATGTATAGTTGCTCTTTCGTCAAGCTTTCAACAGACGATCCGGAATCATCATTTTCTCGCAACTCGGACCTGTGAAAAAGCTCTTTACCTGCAGGGTTGGTTTCATCATTCAGAGAGTCCAACCAAGCATCAGCTTCTTCGTTAGGATCATGCTTTCTCCACACATAGGTGCCTCCAACGAAATAACCCGCGCCGTCAGATTCTTCTTTTCTCATATGAAATGGCTCTATTTGAATCCCCTCTGCAGCCAGGCTGGTTGATTTGTCAATTCGAGTAGCTTCGTCCATGGCTTCTGCCCCTTGACGCCGTCGCTGTCGTTTCGCCTCAAGCACTTCACGTTCTGATGGGGCACTACCATATCCTGCATCCCCATTCCAGTCATCAACGTCATCCTGCTCCTCGCCATTTGGTCTAAAGCGTTTGGTGGTCTCTTCAGACTCATCACCACTGTTGTTGCCATCTGTCATGACGTCGACACGTGAGCGCTTGACCGAGGAGCCACCGGTAGAAGTTGTAAACCTCACTAACTTTGATGACATGGGGCGGTGTTCAGCTAGTCGTTGAGACCAATTACTTGTTGATGGCTCGTTCATTTGTTGAGCTAGCTCCCGTCCAAAAAGGCGCTCCGCTGCAAGACGGGGTCAGTCAATGTAAACGAATATACGGACAGATTTCAGTTGCTTCCACTCCAGACTCTGTACATACAACAAAGATTCTGCTAAAATAATAGATGACCGTTACATTGTTTTTATGGCAGAAGCAATTCTGGACGTGAATCGTTCAAGTGCAGGCGTGCGAAAAAAACCGTTAAAGCGAACGTCTGCAGGCATGCTAGAAAAATGATGTCAGCAAAAGTCCGGAGTCTGTCCGTCATTCGTTTTCTATTACAGTACAGCGTTTTACCATGACTTGCTGGGTGGACGAACGGTGAAGGATGACTGCCAACAAAATAGAGCGCTTCCTCTGGTGCATCCATGCACAAGTCCATTTTTGAAGCTAGGGCCAATCTTATCATCCTCCATTATGATTTCGTTGAGTCAACTGGGACATAGCACTCTGAGGCAATTTCAACTGGCGCATCGAGTTTCCAAGTTCGTTGGCCTTCAAATGAAATGTGGTGAATCCTTTCCACTTGCTTCTCGTGGAATAAGTAGCTATTCTTCGGCACCGGTGGTTGATTTCCCCGTGCCAAATTCCCTGCGCGAGACAGTAAAGACGTCTTTGTTGGATCAAGTGACCAAAGAAGATAGTACAGCTTGGAATGACAAATCAGGGATGAATGGCGTGAACACAGAGATTTCCTCCCTCTTTGACCCACTCGACGATTTGTATCCCATCGCAGAAACGAGGTATTGGCCAAACCCCCCTCCTGACGTCCAACTTGACGCCGATCCGTTTCTGCTTTCAAAAAAAGAAGTTGAAAATCTCTCTAAATCTATAAGAGACGACCTTCTAGGATCAGAAAATCCTGTACTAACCAAGGCAGCCTCATATTTTTTTGAAAGTGCTGACGGAGGCAAAAAGATTCGGCCAATGATGATAATGTTGTTGGCTCGTGCCCTTGCTGAAACTATTGGTAATTCTGGTCATCATGAGGGTACCCTTTTCGCTGTTCCCCTTCCCGCCCAACGGGAAGATTTACCAGGAGCCCAACGTCGATTGGCCGAAATTTCCGAGATGATACACACAGCATCGCTCTTTCATGATGATGTGATTGATGGATCTGACACAAGACGTGGAATGGCCTCAGTGCACATGGTCTTTGGAAACAAAATGGCAATTCTTGCAGGTGACTACCTTTTAGCTCGTGCATCGATATGTTTAGCTCGCTTAAGAAATTTGGAGGTCGTCGAGACGATGTCTACCATTATTGAACATTTAGTTAGGGGCGAAGTCATGCAAATACGGGGCACATCCACGGCAGATGGAGTCAACGAAAGTATGGTGTACTACTTGAGAAAGAACTTTTTCAAGACAGCAAGTCTTATGGCAAATTCTTGCAAGAGTGCTGCTGTGCTTGCAGACTGTCCCCCGGAACTAGTAATCGCATCGTATAAGTACGGAAAGCATGTGGGAATGGCCTTTCAGCTTGTAGATGATGTTCTTGATTACGAAGGAAGTGTATCCTCTATGGGAAAACCTGCGTTGGCAGACCTCAAGGCAGGCCTGGCAACGGCACCAGTGATGTTCTCCGCCACAAGATACCCAGAACTTGAAGCAATGATTGATCGGAAGTTTAGCAAGGATGGTGACGTTGAACGTGCGCAAGAACTGGTTTTTGAAAGCGATGGCCTGGAACAGACGAAACATTTGGCTCGTCTCCACGCAGAAATTGCCATGGAGGCTCTACTTGAGCTTGAGGGTAGTGTGTACCGAGACGCACTAATAAACCTTGCCCACAAAGTTGTTAGCCGGACAAAATAAAACTAAGGTTTCGAACCCTGTCAACCCGGTGTGTGTTGTATCTTGAGTTGTTTGAGACCATGCGTGCCTTCCTGGTGGTTGGAAGTCAAATACTCCTTTCCACCCTTTACAAATGTATTTTACTTGCGTTTTTCATTCAACGGCCTATTCTCCTATGCATCATGGGCATTGGTAGAAGAAAAGCATCGATGAGAAGCTGCTTCAGCACATCATTCAGTTGTTCAGCAGCCTCTTAAGCTTCAATTGGCGTAGTGGCATACCAGGACGAACTGTTACATGAAGCATTTCTGGGGGGTCGATAGTCTTCCTGCTTTGTCACATGCAAAGTCGAGGCTACCGTACGTCGGATGCATTCAGTTTCGGTGATACAATTCTGTTCCGACTGTAGCTAGAAACAAAAGACCATTTCCAGTGGTCACATTCTGGACACTAGCATCATCGGGCAGCTGGTGGAACATGAGCACACAGTGTGCTGGATAACAATTCGGATAGAGTTCGTTGATGCAAAACAAGGGATTCTCAACGTGACTGTGGAATAGAGTGGTGACATCCCATTAAGTCGTCTGGAGTTGTCCATCGCCATTTTGGATTTCTAGGAAATTTCTGAGAGTTTTTGTCGATCATGAGCGTTCTCACGTTGCTAGATATGGCGATGGCCCATGGATTGAATCCGTCTTGATACTGTAAAGTAGTTCTCGCAATGTTTGGATCTAGATGATGGTGCTTTTGGCTTGTGGATGGACAATGACTTGTTGAAGTGTATGCGTAAAATGGAGCAAAATAGGCTGAACTCAAGAGATAAGGGGGTGGAATTGAATGATACATCATTCCGGGCAGAAGATTATGGAAGGCGAAGTTTCCACAGCAGAAAAGTTGTGTGGATCTGCATCTTCAGCAAGGTTGATCCCGCTTCAGCCATTTGCAATGTGATGCAAGTGTAAAACTGGATGTGTCTGCGAACCTTGCTTGCAAAAAGGTAGGAAACGGTGTCATAATTTCATGGCTTCCCTGCCTCCTGCGAGTGGATTCGTTTTGAAAATGCAGTGCTCCACATCCAAGTTGGCTTGGAAATGACAGAGGTCCACAAGTGAACGTGAATTTTCAAATGATGTCTCATTACTTTCAATCTTTTTGGAACCGTACAGTGTTTTCCCCCTTGCACTGTTCAGTTTGAAGGACGTGCCCTAGCTCAATCAAGAAAACGCCAACCACGATTGGCATTGGATGTTGCATTCGGTTGGAACATCTCTGACGAGTAAATGCTATCGAGTGTAAATCTGTGAAACAAATATTATTAGCTTAAACTAATCTGCAAACCAATCTGCAGGTTCGGATTCTAGTCTTGAACTGATCTTGGCTTGAACTTGATCTAATCTGGATCCAAGCTCGATCTAAGCCTCGAAGTCATCGGCTTAGCTCAATCTAAGCCTCGAAGTCATCAGCTTGCCTATTCACCTTCTAGCCTTCTAGTCCACTGGCGCTTTCCTTATATAGTGTAGCGCTTTCCTTATCCAAATCCAGGCATTTTCCATCAGGTTAGAACGACTGGATTTCCACCTAACAACAATGGGATGATTGCCCGGCTCAGTTACCGTTTCACCGGCACGCTCGCCAGCAATATTCATTCCGTCCCCTCGACATTGAACTGTCTCCATCCATGTAGACAGGATATGTCAATTCATATTCAACAATAAAAACTTCCTTCCCAACTGTAGGCAGCCGTCTGTGAGAAACCAATTCCGGAAAAAACTCACATTGGCTCCTCTCCATTCAATACATGAACCTATCTAGCAACTCCTCTCGTCTTGTTCGTGTCAACACCTTGGTGAGGAACAAGTCCGCCAAGTTGGTAGTTGTATGCTCCTTTGCGACCTTGATGATCTCAGCTGCAACTGCCTCTCTGCAGTACTGGTAAGAAATCGAGTGCATCTTCTTGCTCAGCACTGATGCAGGATGAGAAACATTCTTGTAGACAGCCTCATTGTCACAATATATGGCTGTTGGTCCGTCCAAAGGAACTCCAAACATTCGTAGCTTGGATCTCAAAGCCTTCACTAGCTCTGTTGCTTGCTTCATCGCAGCAGTGAATTCAGATCCAAAGGTGGATGTCTCAACTGAATTCTGTCTCTTGGAGAAAAAGATGATGGGTGCCTATTCACGAAAATAAGAATCCCAGTCTGTGATCTTCTTGTGGCAATGTCCGAAGCATGGCTGGCATCCACAAAGCAGTGCACCGACACTTCCTTGCCGAGTGGTACCGGCACATCATCTGGCATCTCCTCCTTGGCATCCTTGTAGAAATCCACCCAATCGTTGTTGTGGAATCGACCCATCGAAATGTCAGGGTGTTCAGGATCGAAAAAGAGTCCTCGCAGCCTTGGCGATTGCTTCAGGTACCCAAAGATATGATACACCGCCTGTAAGTGACCAATTCGAGGCAGAGCAAGATGAGATGACAGTAGTGCAACTTCTAACAACAGCATGTCAACTCTACCGAGTTCAATTGCCCATTGCAGGACTCCAATCAATTCCTGATAGAACTGAGTCCCCTGAGCGTCAAGCTCCGCTGTAGTGTCTGTGCTGGGATGGTAGCCGGAAACAAATGGGGTTGTGCATTTTGATGGAAGTCTGAAGTTCGACTTTGCCAGCTTTTCTTTGATGTTCGCATTGACCGTTTTCAAGTATTTTTCAGATGATAGGACCCAGCATCTCGTGCCATTCACCGTCTTCACCTGATCCACAGCCACCTGCTCCAAGGTACATTTCGGGAACTTCAGCTCTGTCATCTTTCAACTTGAACACATCCTTCTTTATTCCTTCAATCGCCTCCATTGGATTGCCACTTATAGAAATAACATTGTCAACATAGCACAAAACATATTCATAATACCTTGTGCGTACCAGCCATCTGGTTTCGTAGCTGGTCCTCTCATCCACACATCAGGATCTGCCTGTTCTTTGATGGCCTGTACCCAATATCGTATATCGTTTGTGCCAACATGGCTCTAAACGATGCCCCACTAGACTTCAAACCATATAAAGCCTTTTTCACCACCATAGTCTTCCCCAGCCATATCAGATCCAAATTCCGGACCTGCGACACAATAAATCTTCTCACGACATGGCACAGACAAATATGCATTCTGAATGTCGCAAGCCAAAATGTCCAGTCCATTCAGTGCTGCAATAGTTAGTGCAATTCGCCCCAAATCACGTGATACAACCAACGAGTAAGTCATAGACGATGGAACATCCGTCACATGACCTCCTCCTGCGACAAGCCTGGCTTTCTTACGTCGGAAGTTTTCTCCCAACTTGACATCAAAAATCATGTGACAATTTATCTTTGGATACCCTACCAGCTGATCCACGGTACCTTCATGAATTTCGAATGCTGGACGAACATTCTTCATTTCTTTCATGATGGCGTCCCACCAAAGAGCATTTCCGTTTTGATGATCGATCTCGACTGCTTCATTCACAGACTTGGGAACAAGTACTCCATACTTGTGTGTTTTGGACCAATACTTTGACTTTACGTTGGAAATAATACAAGCTTTCTTCTTTATCGTATATGGAACCCACCATGCAAATGCAGGTTCATCATCGTTTTCTGGTCAACAAGAACAAATTTGGCCGCCAACTGAACTGGGTACGAATCTTTGACATCTTTTAGTGCATTCCAAGCCGTCGAACCTGTTGGAGGAAAGGATCTTGTGGATAAGTCCCAGCCCAAATTGACCATCTTAGCACCTACGAGAAAGAAAAGAACAAACGTGCGACCAACGAACGAATGTCGGTGAAATGGGCTGTTGAAAATCCCGTTGTCCTGTCAGCAGATCGACTCAAATGGAATCAGATCAGTTCAGTGCTGAACAAGGACCGCGGGCTATCAGTGTAGTTGTATTAAACAACTTGTAAAGTCAATCTAAACAATATTGATTATCTATTGAAAGTGATCAGAGTTGCTCTTGACTCTGCTTTTTCATTTCGTGAGATCCCCCAATGCAATTTCTCGTGCCTTTCCACGCGAACTAGGTACAACTCTGACACTTTCACA
>JAAMXS010001025.1:0-37318 GCA_019693525.1 Cylindrotheca fusiformis | reverse complement strand
GTGATGATACAGTGGGCGATGGCCAAACAGGAAATCCCGACGGTGATGGTACAGTGGGCGATGGCCAAACAGGAAATCCCGACGGTGATGATGAAGTGGGTGATGAGCAACCAGGCTCTACTGAAGGCGATGATGCAGTGGGTGATGGCGAACCAGGTAGTTCTGAAGGAGATGATGAAGTCGGCGATGGCCAGCCAGGCAGTACCGAAGGAGATGATGGAGTTGCCAGTGGGGATAAAGACAAGATATTCACCTTCGACCATGATGTAATAGCCAACAATGAAGACTCAAAAGACTCAAAAGACGACAACGACGATGAGATTAACTACAATCCTGGTGACGACGATGATGACATTGCAGATACGCCGTTATTGGACGACGATGCCGCTATTTTCAAGTCCCCAACCATGCCGCCAACTGGCATTCCAGTATGGAATTCCCCTACCCCAGCATTCACGCCGAAACTGGAGTCCTGTTCCTTGCAGACTTATAAGGAGTGCAGCCCCTATGTACTAGGCGGAGTTGGTGGTGGTGCCGCTCTTCTATTGTTGGTGTTTTTGCGGTGTTTGTGCTATTGTTGTGGTAGCAGGAAAATTGAGGATGAAAGGGGGCAATATCGTCAAGTTGTGGCACAGTACGGCAACAGCAAGTACGACAACACATTCAGTGACGATTTCTCTGCGGATGGGTCTATTGGTGACATTGAATTGTCTCTTGCGGAGATGAATGGATAACTTTATGATGACGACACAGCACGCAGCAAACCCTATCATCTGAAAATAAAAAACGAAGCAGCATCCTAAATACTGAGGAAAAAATTCTACCATTCTGACTACAACCTATTCCGAGTATTGACGGTATGTGCACAAGGATCAGCAGTCCATGTCGGCTTTCATTACTATTATTAGAGTTGATTTAGCATAAATTCAACTTCACCGGAAAAGACTCTGGCGGTACAATCTCGTTCACTACCAGCATTTGCCTTTTGACGAAGATTGGCATCTCGACAGGCGGACATGGCTCGTCGTTTTTGGGAGGCACTGGATTCCTCCTTGCGCAGGTCGACATTGCCCGCTCCCCTGGCAGCTTGAAATATTTCTTGGGTCGACATGGATTGTGCCTTATCGAGCCGTTGTCGCCATACCGTTTGCCAATCTTCGTCCTCTACTTCTACATAATCACCCGTTTCTTCATCCAATATATAACGTGACGACGACGTTGTTGATGCTGCCCGTGCCATTGGAGGGAGGGAAACAAGAACACCACCACTGGCACCAGCCAAAGAAGCCAATGTCCAAAATTGTCGTCTGGAAAGAATCTCTGGATCTTTCCAATCATCACCATCATCATCATCATCGTTGAAAGCATTTATTTGTGCGGCTGCCAGTGCTGTTGGAAATGTTGTTTCAGGATATTCTCGGTAATGACAATGGTGCGGATGGTGAAACGACGAGAAGCCTTCGATCGAGTTGCACAATAGAAGACGAAGAAGAAGTGTCATGATCCCTGCTGGTGTGAGAAATCTCAACATGGTGGTGGTGGTGGTGATGGTAGATTATGTATGTAGGGATAGCACAGCTTCTTCTTTGGTAGGTATCTATGGATGGGAGACAACCACAACGGAGTATAGTTTTGCTTTAGCGGATGATGTTGGCAGCATACAAAATAGAGGATGAACGAACACCCATGAGAGTAGTTGTTGTCGGATGATGTCACCCCTATGACGTACCCCATATTTTGGTGTCGAGTCGAACCAGTCATCGGAGCGGCATGAAGGCGGTGGTGGTTTGTTTGGTATCATTGGTGGTTTTTCGAAAACCCAACAATAGAAAAAGACTGCACACACACACAAGGAAGGCGGAATGTCACGTTGAATCACCGTTGGACAATAACGACGACGACGACGACAGCGAACAATGGTGGCATTATCTAGAAAAAGTACAAAAGCCAAAACAACATCATTATCAAGGATCGTTCGTCGAGTAATGATGCCTGTCCTATTGGGCCTCGTGGTGTGGATGTTGGTGGTAGAACTGAATGGAGGAGCAAGAGAAAGCTTGCCGTCGCAACAACAGGCAAAGTCACTTCGCAACAACAACAACAACAACAACAACAATTGGATGTCGTTGTTGAAACGAACTTCCGGAAATGGATGGACCATGTGGGATGGGGAGAGACCAATCATTACGAAGGATACGAAACACAAGGAGTGTCGGTGGACGACGTTCAAGGCTACCAATGGCCAAACGACGAAAATGTGCGTCCATTATGGCGATGCTGTATCAAGGGCCATTATCAATCGAGGTCGGTGGGCCGATTGTGACATTTTGACAAATCAATTCCACTCCGTTTCCACCACCAACGACAATGACCATCAACCATTGCTGTACTACTATGTGGATGTGGGGGCCAACATTGGCGCCTGTGTCCTACAAATGCTCTTCACAACGTCCGATACGACACCCATTATTGCCTTTGAACCAGAACCGATGAATTTATTTTGTCTGACGAATACTATTTTGCGATTGGAGCCAAGATATCGTGATCGATTCATCTTGTTCCCCTTTGCACTGGGCGATGCTGAAAATGGATCCATCATTCATTCCAAGGTGGGTGATTATGGAAATGCAGTCATTGGCAATGAAGCGGTCCAAGATCGGACCAAAGAAAAATTCAAGAACCCTGTACCAATTCGCATCGAAACCCTAGACTCTGTACTAACTGCATCAACAACAACAGAGGCAGCAGCTTCATCACCAGAAGGTGGTGGTGCTGAAAATGTCATTGCTCTGATGAAGTTGCATGCCCAAGGATCCGAGTGCCAGGTACTAGATGGAATGCCAAGAATACTTCCGCATGTCAAAGCCATTCATACAGAGATTGGAAAGAAGCATTTGGCAAAACAGGGCTGCTCAGAGGAAGAATACATGCAACGGCTCGAAGATGCAGGTTTTGAAATACAGCATTTCAAAAAAAAATTGATCGACGAAGAACAACAAGGGAGTGCTGAAATCCTTGCACTCAACACAAATTTGCAATTGTGATAGCTATATAGTAAGCAGGATCAGGAGAGCAACCGACGTTGTATGAGCAAAGAAAGAGAGACGGTGAACTGCCAATCCCTAGGGCAAATCATGCATCTTGGTGCTGCATTGGCCATAGAATAGGTAGGAATGGGAATGGTAAAAGACACCCCTGGACCCAGGGGGTGTCATTCCTATGACCGGCTATGGAGATCAATTATCTTGCTGTCCCATAATGGGCATTTGTACTAGCCCTTTTCTTTCTCTTAGGATTGTACAGGTAGAGAAGCTGACATAATTTATCATATGTCTTCTGGTTTTTGCTTTGCGTTTTAGGACAAGTGGGGTGCATTCCATTTTTAATGCCACCAACCATGCGATTACTGTATTTGATTTAGTAGGCATTTGATACTTAACGGTATTAACGGCTATATTCTAGCTACCAGATCTTCTGTTTTGATGGAGAAGAAACAAGAATCACCCGCTGTCCTCTATCTGATCAAAGCCCCCGAAATCTCATCGATCAATCCGCCCCGACATCGATCTAGCCTCCAAGATTCGCTTAGTAGCAAAAGCCACAGCATTGCAGCAACTCATTGCCTGGTCTTTTTTTTTCCTTCCCTGCAGAGATTTGAAATGTTCACTCGAATCATTCCGACACTCCGCGGTCCTGCTGGTGTGCATCTTGGATATCATGCTCGACGTCATGTGTCAGCAACAATCCCAACTCTAGAGAAGCACACAATTAAGGTCCCTAGTATGGGTGACTCTATTACTGAGGGGACTATTGTTGAATGGACAGCTCAGGTCGGTCAAATGGTAAAGGATGGCGATGTTGTGGCGCTGGTTGAGACCGACAAAGTCACGGTGGATATTAAAGCCGAAATGGATGGCGTCCTGACCCAGCAATTCGGGGAGATGTAAGTTGCTCGTAGATATTGGAACTCAAGATTGTTCTACTACTATATATTATTTAATACGTGCTAACCAATTTGTTTGTTCAGTGAGGATACCGTCGAAGTTGGGGCTAATTTATACGAGCTAGATACTGAAGCAGAAGCTACAGTCACTGCTTCAAACGAAGGCGGAGAAGAACCTGCAGCACCAGAAAAGCAAGGTAAAGAAAAAGAACCAGCTGCGAAGCCAGATGCCAAGCCAGATGCGGCGAAGGAGAAATCAGCGCCTGCCAAGCAGGCTCCAGAAAAAAGCAGGGAACCATCCATTCAGTTTCTAGGAAAAGATGGTTGGGCACAACGTTTGAGCACAGCTAAAGACGAGGTCGTTTACTTGCCCAAAGACTATGGCCGGCCGAAGTTTTCTGAGGCTGAGATTGAAGCGTTGATCACAGGAGGTGCTAATATTGCACCCACCGTAAAGGAGCCTTCTCGGGGTGCAATATTTCAATGGGGTTCTTAGAACTTCAGGTTTTTGGACGCTTCATTCGATAGAAGGGTTTCAGTAGCTGCCTCGTACTTGTTCGAGGATTAAACGCGTCCTCTAGGAGCACAATGATAAGCGACTTAGTTTACAATTTGAAGCATTCTAGCAGCGATTCCATGTGTGTGATCGTTGCTAGTCGATGTAGTCGACTCCAACCTATCTTCTTGATTCCTTCGATCCCGCGTCTTGCCGCCAACACGTGTTCTGAACATTCAAAATCAGAATGATGATCTTTCATGACTGCCGCCATGCTGGCTGGATGCGAGCTGATCGGAATCAGCATACTTTCAGAGGAAAGAAAATACGGTTACTACAAGAAAGTTAGAAAATGTATCACTGTTGCCCTGCAAAAGTCGGCCCCTCTGTCCTGGATTGCGACTTGGCCAATCTTGCCGCCGAAGGAAAAAGAGCTTTGGCAGCAGGTGCCTCATACCTGCACTTGGACGTGATGGATGGACATTTTGTGCCGAACATTAGTTTCGGACCCTATGTCATTGAATGTCTACGCAGACACATTTCGGATGTTTTCTTTGATTGTCATATGATGACATCGCATCCAGAAAATTGGGTCGAGAAAGTTGCGAAGGCCCAAGGAAGCAAACCCGGACTTCTCTGCTACACCTTCCATTTTGAAGCTACCGAACCTCGCGGAAAAACCCAGGAAGTAATCGACATGATAAAGGCTAACAACATGAAAGTTGGACTAACCGTCAGCCCGGACACTCCTGCCGATGCCATTTTGAAATACGCCGACCAAATCGATCTTGCTCTCGTAATGGTGAGTCTCTTCTGCTGGTCATGCCACATTTGTTTGCCTCCTATGGCTGACCAGCAATCAATGTATCATACGAACTAGTCTGTCTATCCAGGAAAGGGGGGACAGAGTTTCATAGAATCGTGCATGGATAAAGTGAAGAAAATCCGAGCTGCGTGTCCAGACCTCGACATAGGTAAGTCTCACTGAACAGAAGAATCTGATTTTGCATAGAATTAAGTTCTTACACTGTCAACTTTGACAATATTGGGCGAATGTGATTTTCTTCATTCCGGCGAGTAGAAGTGGATGGTGGGGTGAAACCGAAAACAGTCGACATGGCAGCGGCAGCGGGAGCCAATCTGATTGTCTCTGGCTCGGGTGTTTACAAGGCGGAAGATATGGCGCTCAGCATCCACACAATGCATCGCTCTGTCGAAAAGCTTGGAAATGGAAAAAAGGAAGCTGATTTAACTCCCTTGAAAACTGACGAAGAGGTGAAGAAACAACGGACGGAGTAGAACAGTGGCAACATGGCGTTTGCTGAAAAACATGCGACATGCGTCGGCATGCTTTAGATTCGCGGAGAAGAAGCTGAAGGTGGTTTATAGCTTAGGCAGTGATCCAATTTGTCGCAACAAGATTGTTCCACGCTTACCTTGTGTGGGCAAGCATTCTGACGAAGAAGAGTATACAGCGTGGTACGTCGAAACGCTAAGAATTAAGATCTTGTCATATTTAGTTGTACCTAGAGTTCCTCTTTTCCTTCATTAGTTTTCTATTCTGATAAAAGACTGTGTTTTATGTTGAAAGGTTGTGGTTGCTTCTTCCTTATAGAGTTTTTTTTTAAGTGTATATGACTATGCGATTCTTCAATTCCAAAAATTCGGAGAAATACAATCTGACCATTCTGATCAACTACTTACTAGTACACAATCACACCTGGCAATACTTGGCAATACTTGGTGGCAATGTGCCTGGAAGCATGCTGAGACGAGCACGTAATTGCGCGGGAAAGGAGAAGCCAATTGGTGAGATTGGGAGACAGAAGAGAACCATCCCATAGACCTGCCTCCGTATCCAGCACACCCACCAGTCAAAGCACCGCTGCAACAGAAGAAAATACCACGAGTTTGTTTCTGATAAAAGAAGGAATTCAAAGTAGCTCTATTTTTCAGGTTAGCAGGAAAAGATTGCGCTGAAGCGTTCTTGTCCTAGTAGAAAGCTTTTGGCTCATTGAGAAGATGAACAATCGTTTGAACAACGGGATACAGCATCCTCGCCACCCTTCGCTTGACAACTTACGACGAGGCCAGCTAAACGGGAGTCAGTCTCATCCGCAACTGACTTCGGTGAAAGACGACGGAAATCATGTTCGTTTCGAATCCACTGATTCTTATTCAGACGGTCCATTGGAGTTTATCATCGACTGCGTTCTAGCCATCATCGCCGTCATGACCGCGTTTGGAATGGCAACTATTCTGATCTGCCTGTATCTGGTAGTCCGTCCTTTTTCGGTCCCCGTAGCACGTCGATTATCTGCTCAACTCGGAGCTTCATCCTGGCTGGATTCGTTGGCTCTCCTTCTCCCAAACGTCACAATAAAACTCACTGGGGATAGCGATGTACCCTCCCCCGTCGGAACATCCATTCTGGTATCGAATCACATGATGGATGGTGACTGGTTTTCAATTCTGATGCTGGGTAGATGTGTTGGTCTACGTGGAACGATCAAGGCATTCTTGAGGAATGACATTTTACATCTTAAGAAACAAAGCTCTGATCGATCACTAACTCGAGCATACTCAGCACAAGCACGTCCTTCCAGAGCCACATCGCAAAGCGGCGCAAATGGGAGTCCACAACGAGGCAGTGGCACGGGAGTAAATTCCGGTCGTCAACTAACTTCTGTGGACTTGTCTTTGGCAGCCAATTTTCTTCACACCTTCTTGGAGTTCCCTTTGTTGTACGGAGAGGACTATATCTCGGACCGAGAAAGCATGTTCCAACTTTTAAGGTCATTTGCAGACCGAAATGGTGCAGGCGCACCTGTTCACTTGCTTCTGTTCCCGGAGGGATGGTCTCTCTACCATGGAGAAGACAGGAAATCTGTTCTAGCCAGAAGCAACGAATTTGCAAAACGCGAAGGGCGGCCACAACTGAAGCACTTGCTTCTCCCTCGAACAACTGGTTTCAATGCCAGTCTTGACAGCTTACGCGAATCTAGCCCTGTCGTATACGATGTCACAATTGCTCGACGGGGATACAGTGGATCACCACCGCCAAAATCTGAGTTGTCCATTATAAGTTTGTACTACATGTTGCGACGAAAATATCCAGAGGAAGTTCATTTCCGTATCAAACGGTATAGCATGGAAGAAGTGCTTTCAGATTCGTCATGGCTGGATAAGAAATGGGCTGAGAAAGACCGTTTGTTGCACCACTTCTCTAGGCACCAGTCCTTTCCAGCAGACAGAGGGTTCTGCCGATATCGAGTATTCGAATCTCGGACACATTCTCTTGAAACATCGATTGTCTCGTTCTTTCGTTTGCTTATTTTGCCCTGTACCATTCCACTGCTGATGTTACTTTCGATCCCAATTTTATTGACCGTTGTTTGGGTGTGGTTGGCATATACAACATTCAAGCTCCTATTCCCAGACCCAGATGACACAGAAGGCCAGAGACGAGCAGCTACCCGTGCTGCGGAAGATGCTGGGGAAACCACAGCATCAGAATCGAATACTGGCAGCACCACACCTTTTTTGCCGGCTACTCCATTTGTTTCCCCAATGCCAAATTGGTGATAGAGAGACCGGCGGTACCACGCATACGTAGATAGACGACATATATTACATCTCTAGAAGTATTCGAATGAACGCAACTGTACTACCTAACAAGCACTGTGTATCACCTTCATTCAGGCTTCTTGCCCTGCTTTTCCTTCTCTGCTTGCGTAAGCAAACGTCCTTTCTCAATTTTTTCTTTTCTTTCACTGTAGCGATCGGTCAGGTCTTCTGCTACTGGTGCCATAACTGCGGTGAACTTTGCGAACTCTTCGGCTACGTCGACCACCCGTTCTCGGAAACTAGAATCTTTCATGCGGCCATCATCATCGAATTCCTTCCAAGCCTTTGCCACCGAGCTTTGATTCGTACAGCATGGCATACGCATCCATCTCGCAAGCAATCTTAACGCATTGACAGCATTGAATGATTGACTACCTCCATTCACCTGAGCTACACAGCAGGTCTTTCCTTGTGTAGGACGCACAGATCCTGTATTCAACGGTATCCAGTCGATTTGGTTTTTGAATGTTCCAGTTATTGTACCGTGCATTTCCGGAGAAACCCACATGTGCCCATCGCTCCATTGCGTGAGTGCCCTAATTTCTTGTACCTTTGCATTGCTCTCGAGATCAGGATCACGAACAGGCAAACCTTTTGGATTGTAGACTCGCACATCACATCCTAACAAATCCAAAAGTCGAGCGAACTCGTAGGCCAGCTTGCGACTGAACGAAGTTGGCCGTAAAGAACCATAAAGTACCAAGATTCGTGGTGGTCGACCAATTGGCATTGAGGCGTAGTCGAATGAGGTAATCATATCCATGACCTCATCCTTGATCCAGCAAGACGGAGTTCCGCCATCACCTTTTTCTGACTTCTCCCAAACCTCTCTGTAAGCATTCCAACCTCCGACAAAGGTCTCAGGATCTGAGTGTAAAGCATACCCAGGGTGGTTGAGGGATGAAAAATCTTCTTTGGTGTCTTCATTCCAAACAAACCTTTCCGGAGAAATATTTTGCACACTGCCTGTGGTTATAGCATTTGAGGTTGTCATAACTATTAAAGCCACAACAGTTTGCAGGTTCATTAAAAGTATGGAGTAGCTTCTGTCCAAGCCAAACAATGAGTAGACGAACGATCCAATGCCACCAACTCAATTCTCAATCGTCCAAAAAGTGGCTGTCGAATTCTGCACTGGGTCGCGTCAGTCGGCCTGTTGGGAGGATTTCATTAGTAGATCGCCCGCGTGCCATGTTTAAAAGCGTACGATGAAAGACGTATGAAAAACCGTTACAACTGGGTGTTTTTAAACCCAACGGTCGTCGTGTGGTTTGTCCTTTCATGCCCCGAGCTGCAACCTCATGGCCTCTCGCAGTGCTTCCTATTCGAATATGGAAAGATCACCATTCACTTGTACAATCTGAAGCTAGTATTTGCTCCGCCCAATCGACTTGCCGAGCACAAAAGCAGCAACACAGCAAAGAAGGGAGTATGGGGAGTTCATCAAAAGAAGAGTCGCCGAGAGATCTGGTCGGCCTCAAATTCCCATTCTTTGACCTTCCCGAGCATGAGCATTCGGACGTATCGAGGTCATATGTACCTGAAAAGCGAACGTTTGCCACAACTGGAATCCATACTCCTCCCCCTGGTGCTGCAACCAACAGACGCAATATCGAGTTGTCAGAACCCATATCGATCATAGACTCCAACTGGGATTCCGAAATAAGCCCGATTGCGAGGAGTCGTGAAAGTGGTGGAAAGGATCTCGATGTTTCCGCAGAAAATCTACGAACGCCGGAGAGAGATTATGGCGGTGATGATGATATAGATACCATGCTGTCAGAGTTGAAGAGTATAATAAATCAGTCGCAAACGAAGAGAAAAGGGCGATTTCGAAGCTCGTCTCTGGGTGACACGGCCACTTTAGAAGACGACAATGACTTCCTCATCGAAAGTCGCATTGCCAAAAATCAAAATGTTGGAATCAAAAGCCCCCAAACACCTTCTTCGAAGCCAAGAGTTTCATCTGCAGGCTCAGAAAGTGAAACAAATCTACCGGCAGCAGTAAGTCAATCAAAGCTCACCTGAACTTTCTGATTTGACTTCAATCTTACCTTTGTTCTCCCTCCTTGCAGTATGATAGCAATCTCAGAAATATTCGGAAACAGGTCGACGAGTCGTCCCACAATTTTATCAACCGGATAAGAAATGCAGCTCAACAACGAAAGAAGGCACTGACTCGTTCTCGAGACACTTTAAAAGCCCAGGAACTAGATCAATTGCAGGCAAGAGCAGCTGCTTCAGGGAAATTATCAGAGGAGAAGGAGGCTGTATCGACAGAAACGTCAATGAGCAATAGAGATTCTGATGTAGGCTCTGTTCGCAAACAATTCAAAGCAAGGCCTCTCCCAGAGTCGAATGGTTTCAAAGGTATGGGGGGTTTATACGGAGTACCGAAAGTGGAGAAAAAGCCAACGACAACGCCCTTTTCACCACTTCTAGGCTCTCGACGTCCTCAAAAGGTCAAAGCCAAAGCGTTGCAAAAGCCAGGCTTGGAAATGTCGACTAATAATCAGTTTCCAAGAAAGCAGCGGCACAAGGTTGGCGGTGAAGAAGGCCTGGCAAGGTTGACACCCAACCGAACTACCTTCAAAGCACGTCCTGTTCCCTCGTTCATTGGTAAAAAGGGACAAGGTGGACTTACTGGAGTTCCTAAAGTGCAAAAGCGCACTGCTACAATCCCGATTTCGCCTGTGCTCGGCTTGCGGCGGAAACCTGATTCAAGAGAGGACCAAGGACCTATTGATCCAACCAAAACTGTGATAATTCGAGGCCAAGCAAGTCCCGGGTTACGAGGATTGGACTTATTAGAAGGAACTCCGAAGTCAAGGAGAGTCCCAGGGGAGAAAGACGAGAATAAAATTCCAAACACTGACCAATCTTTGGCATACGTACCCTACAGTTCTATTCGAGCGAAGAAAAGGGCAGATTATGATGCTAGAAGGGATGAAAATATGGAGCTCAAGCTGGAGAACGAATTGAAAAATCGGGAAAAAGAGATTCAGCGGATGCATCGAGAGCTTCGCATTCTCCGGAAGACCGTATGATTACTAACTGTATCAATACTGCTCAAACCAATAGCTAACTACTCTGCAGAGTCAATTCTGCCCTCAGTTTTGTGGTCTTTTTAGTCGATGAAGTCAATCGCGCCACTTCTCAAAGAATCTCTCCCATACGTAAACTACAGTATGGTATCACGTGCACACCAAAATGGCACAGCAGCTGCCGCGAGCTACGAGCATGCACTGCCAGTAGATAGGTCCATGGATTGGCGCCAAGAAGTCAATCTCGTCTGGATTTGTGAGCGACAACCACAATAACAATGCGGGCAAAAACAACATACAAAGAACGTGTATTGACTTGCCAAGCTATTTCAATAGATCATCACTCACTATAAACAACATCCATCACATAGCTGATACGAAAAACTCGGGCTCAATTCTTACTCAGCATAGGCAGAGAGCGAGCTAAGCTAGCCAGCGAAGAACAAGTGAAAGAGGGATCCAATAACCCGTCCAACCATGAATTCTGACAATCCTACAATCGATAAAAAGGACATTCCATTTTTGGTAACACACTGGCTTGCAAACTATTCTGCTGCTCCTGCTGATGATGATAAAGACAAGAATCAAGAAGCCATCCAACGAATTCGCAAAGCCACATCGGATATTGCCTCAGCATTTGCATCGATGGGAGCATATGGTACTTCCTTTCAAGTGAGTGAAGCTTACTGTGCGAAAGCAAGAGAGAGAGGTCGATTTTGCTGTACAATTGATTCGGAAGCTATGTATTCTGACGTTTGTTTTATGTTTTTACGTAGCCGTCCTTTGGTAGATCATCTTTCTTGCAGGAATCACTGCCGAAAAATGCAACCTATGCCGATCGGAATCGACAACAGCCTCTTGCACCTTCTCATTTGGAGTATTTGGTGCAAGCAGTGACCGCAAACAATGCGGTTGCCGAATCAGCAGCGGAACCAAAAGCGAATCTTCTCGAAGCCTCGTGCGAGGTGAGGACTATTCAAAATAGTGCCGGTGGTCGTACAATACAAGATGCCATTGAAGTCGACGGCGACAAGGGTGACGATATGCAGAACACAAACAACTTGGCATCCGCCTTGCAACCCCCTGCTTTGATGGCGGCGAAGAAACAGGCTGTAGCTAGTACGAATAATGGGGAACGACCGTCGAGTCCAGGCACGAATGTGGAAATGAGGTCAGTGCATATGGATGTGGCGAAAGACACGTCGGAAGCAATACGGCAGTATCTGAAGCTTCGAGAAAATGTCCGATCTAATCATCAGGAAATTGAAACGCTGAAAGCAGCTGTAGCCAAGCAGGAGGAAAATGGTAGGGCGTTGTCGGCACGATTCAATCTCATCGCGAACGACTCCTCCTTGGAGGCTACCGACAAGTTGCAAAAGCTGGACGAGATCAAGGCGGAGCAACAAGTATCAGAACGAGTTGTCATGCAGCTGCAGAGGAAACGCACCGAGCTGGAAGCGATGCAAACGAGAGACTCTCCAGAAATGATCCGACTCGAAGCCCATGCTCGTTCACTCGACAAGCGACGAAAATTGTTGATTTGCAACTATCGCGATCCATTCGTTTCTCTCGGGCGGAAGCGAAACAACAACATCCTCCATAGCGTGCTTCGACGCCAACAGGGACTTTGTGGGCCACATCGAACACTGATTGCGGCCGGCCAAATGTGTCGTGGAGCTCCATGTCCAACTGAGATTGCTGCCAGGAAAAAGGAGCTCATTTGCACAAGGCTGTCCCATGCCGCAACGATCAATGCACACTTGAGCTACCCCGTCTATTGCCTTCGATTTGATCGGACAGGGCGGTACTTTATTACTGGCGCAGACGATTATTTGATCAAGGTGTTTTGTTTGGGAGCAGGCCAGTCGTGTCGCAATAAGAATGTACTAGATGGCAGCCGAGAGTTGAGATGCAGCTACGGTGCGAACATTCCTGGAGCAGTTCTCGTCTGTTCTTTGCGAGGCCACGCTGGGGTGATCAATGATATTGATGTTTCGTCCGATAATTCATTCCTGGCAACTGCTTCTGTTGATGGCGACGTCCGAGTGTGGGGTTTAAGAGATGGCCGTCCGGTAGCAATATTGCGGGGTCACAAGGGCGGAGCCAACATGGTTTCTTGGTCAACTCTGACGCCATATAGACTGGTGTCGACCGGGTCGGATGGCTATGCTAGGCAATGGGATATCCGAGAGGCTTGTCTAAAGCGGTACGGCAGAATCATTGGGAAACGTGAAGAATATCGACTACGATTGACTCCCCAAGAAAAGTCGGCTCAGTATTCAGAAAGCCCAAGCAATAGTGTTCCAAGATCGGATACCCAGAGAATACTTCCTCCGCTTCCCCTCAGGGAAGCTGATATTACTGCTCCTGCTCCTGCTCCTGGTGCCTCTGCTGGTGCTGCGTTGGCTACAAATGCCGTTTCGTCGCCAGTTGAAGTCGTCGTTCCACCTCTGCCGGCTGCGGTCCCTCCATTGCCTGGTCCTGGAGCTCCCAACAACGAAGCGGCAAACAACAATCACGCGCCAGGCCAATTCGTTGCCAACGATCTGATTGATGAGGGTGTTAAACTCTTGACCAAGTTCAAGCATGGAGCAACGGGGGACGACGCCGCTGGACCGGGGACACGAGCAAGACGAGCTGCAGTGAAGGTGATTTGTGTCGCCCGTAGCCCTGTTGGGGGTCATTTCACAACAGGATGTGATGATGGTATCTGTCGCCTTTGGCCAGACAACGAAGAAAGCAAAGTGGAAGTCGTGGATCGGCGCAAGTTGAACAGCATTTTTCTTGACAGGACTAGGGCACCAACACGATACCAGAAAGCCAGGTCACAGGACCAGCCCTTGCTACAGCTAATGGGTCATGTTAGTGCGATTACTGACCTTTCGTACTCACATGCCGGCGACAGAATATTGAGTGCAAGTCAAAAAGAAGGAGTCGTCAGAATATGGTTTCTTGGCAAAGAGCTGGCTGACTTGAGTCGCGATGGACCACGGATAGAAGAGAGAGGCGTGAGGCATATTGTTATCAGACTGACCAACCCTGCTTCTTCGAACCAACCACAAAGTTCGTCGAGAAGACGACCTGGACAGTCTTCTCAAAGCGACACATCAAAAGTATCCTGCGACGTGGCTGTTTGGTCTCACGACGATTCCAAAGTGCTGACGTCTCAGAGCGTTCTCGTCAAGCAGAGTGGGGCTGATGTGCAACCCGGTTCGCAGTTTCTTTTCCTTTGGGATAGTATGACGGGGCAGTGTTTGATAGGAATATCTGGTGCGCATTCCATGCAGTGTCCGGTTGTCATACCGCATCCAACTGATTGTTCTTTGGTTTGCACTGCGGGAGCTGATGGCTTAGTGAAACTTTGGGACTGGGCATCAGGAAAATGTGTATTTACTCACAAGAACAAAGTTGAGTTTGGCCCCTCGGCAGATGCTTCGGACAAAAATAAGACGGCAGGATACCTTGATGGATCGTTCAGTCCTGACGGAACTACATTAGTTCTCACTGATGATGATGGCAGAATAACAATCTTGGACTGCACACCCAAGGAGGATACTGAGTCAAAGGACTCTCCGGGTTGGATGCGGGAGCAGTATTTTGCAAACGACTACTATGAGCTGTTCTACGATGAAAACGGTTATTGCATCGAAAGAGGTTCAGAGCGACCTCCGCACCTTGCCCCCAGGGGTGTTCGTTGCAATCATTCTGGTTCGCCTTTTTCAGATTCAATAAACGAAGCATTTGCACGAGGATGCTTGGTTGGGCCGATGCCCCTGCCAGAACAAATATGTCGATGGAATCGCAATCGCATTCGAAACCAATCCAGAACGCTAGTTCAGCACAAGCTATCAACCCCGGAAAGCCAATCGGGTTTTGGGGTTTCTTTTCGACGAGGAGTTCGCGAATTTGATCCTCGATCGACGATAGTGATCCGAGGAATGGGTCATGTGGTCAAAGGCCGAAGCCCGGCAGAACGAGCCTCAGGAGCTCAAAATGGAGAGCTGGCCAGTCTGACGAATTCCGTAAATGGAAGGGGAGAGAGAAGTACAGGTTCAAGAAATCTTTCGACCAACTTCCAATGGCGAGACTACGAGGATCTCATACGAGATCAAGGGAATCCTGACGATGATCCTGACTCGGATGACGAAGAATTTGAGCCCGCGTCGAGAGGCAGAAGACTTGTTGATAGCGGTGACAACTCTGACGACGACTCTGATGAGAACTTGGATGGCTTCGATGAAGAATTTGAGAGTCCTCATCGCAGTACAAGGCAGCGACCGAGCCAAATGTCGAGTGGTGAGAGAAGAAGCCAACGGCGTGCACGTCGTCGTGATAGCCAATTCGTTGAAATTGGATCAGACGATGAAGCAATAGCCGAATTTATGAGCACAAATAATACGCCTTCAGGTCCGTATGTGAGAGACTACACGATGGCCGGTCATTTTTGGAGGTTGGCTGGAAGTAAGCGAGTCAAGCGCAGCTGGGTTTCTCGATTTGAAAGTGACTCCTCTTACGAAGGACGGAAGACATACACCCCTCAGCTGGGTGACTCGGTAGTCTATATTCCTCGCGCTCATTACGAAAGCATCAGTGAATATCCTAGTTTGTCACCACCTTGGCAACGTTGGCCAGAGAGCGCTGCTTGGCCAGTTGTCAGGTGTATTGTCCGCGGCTTGCGGTTTCGGTTTCCCTACGAGGACTATTATCGAAAAGGGCGGTAAGCTTATGCCGGTCTTGCTTGTTTCTCCATAGCACTCTTCTCACTCATCACATACTGTTCAGGTTTCCCTGCAATAGCATCGTTGCAATTTTGACGCTCGAGGTAACTGGCATTCCAGAACTGTCCGAAGATCGCGAGTTTCCGTGGCCAAAACCTTCATTTGTTGAACCAACCAGACAAAACGTTTTCGAGGTACGTCCTTCCCAAACAAGTCGCTCGCTACTTTGCCGCTCCACTGACACGCTACCGCCACACCTCCTGTATATTCTCAGTTGAGTCTGTTTGAAATTGATCAGGCAGAGTTTGTTCTTCCTGAAGCGCAGTATGTCACAAGGTTGGAATCGCTGGAGGATAGCATGAAAAATCGTCAAATGAATATAGGCGGGCTGGAAGTGACTGTTCACTACGCAGAAAACGGAGATGATCGTGAATTTGGATCGTATCCCGCTACGATAGAAGGGTTGGAAGAGCAAAGTTTGTTGGCGCATCCGAGTTTGAGAGGGAGTGGTTTTGGTTCCGTTAAAGTTACTTGTCAGGGCTATGAGGAGGCTTTCAGTCCTTGGGAGCTGGTGTCGTCTGATAGACGTCCTGCTCGACCAAGCTTGAGTGACGAAGATAAGAAACTCGTAATGGACAAGCTGAACGAGCAACTTCGAAAAGGTGACATCAATGAATACTTCAGCCGACCAGTGGACCAAGCGCGCTACTCAGATTATTGGAGTATGGTTGAAATTGAAATGAGCATTTTCTTCATAAAACGACGGCTCGAAGAAAATTACTATGGCTCAAAACTGAGTGTGGTTGGCGACGTACGGCTGATACGAGACAATTGCATCAAATACAACTCCATTGTAAATGATTTGTCAGCTGTAGCTTCCGAAATGTGCACCGATTTTGAAAGGAGTGTCCTATCGGTCCAAGAGCAGTCCCAGCTCATCACTGAAGAGGAATTTGCCACTCTGGTGAATTCACCACGGACTCCAGAATCATTTTCCCGACTACGTAGCCGAGGAGCGAGCGTAGTAACTACCGTTGGTGCCCCGACCTATGACCTCCGCGAAAGGGGGCGAATCCGTCGGAGATCATCTTTGGAAGCTCTACCACAACCTGAACCGCCTTCTACTCGTCGAAGCTTGAGAAATGACTCCGAAGACGAGCCATCTCGGCCACGCCGGTCAACCAGATCGCTTGGTTCGGCACCTGAAACAGAAGTTTTGGATAGACTTACCCGGCGTCGAGCTGGAGTTCGTCCGAACTATGGTGAAGATGCAGAAAGTGAAGGTAGTGATGTCATGACTGACGAAAGGACACAGGAGAACGATTCGAGCAATGCTGACGCAATCAGCTCTAGGCGAAGGAGTACAAGGTCATTCGGCGACCAAAGCTCCACAGGAATTGACAACGCAGATGAAGACAGAGCCGAACCAATTCGACCTTCTCGTCGCAGACCCTCTCGGTCGGTTTTACATACCTCCAGTAGCGAGGCCGATGAGGATTCTGACCATGACGATAGCGCCGTAGACTCGGAAGCCTCGGACGTTCAAAGCGTCGCTTCCGAGGATGAAGATAGCGTTGAATCTGAAGTCTTGGCACCTCGGCGGAGGACTCGAAGAGCAGTTGGGCAGCAGCAAAGCATGAGGTCGTCTCCTAGGACAAGGAAAAGTCTCAGCCGTAATCAGAGTCCGAATTCCCCTTCAAGGCGACCGACAAGAGCGGCCGCAAAAAAGAAAGCGCGATACGAAGATGTCGATTCTGATGTGGATTTGCCTGAAGCCGAACCAAGTAGTGGTTCCGAAGACGAAAAAGAGGAGCCCCAAAGAAAACCTCGTGCGGTACGAGCCATCTCATATGCGGACCCATCATCATCAGAAAGCGAGGATGAAACGAAGTCTGAGCTAGTATCGAAGCGAAATTCACGAAAGAGATCGGGTAAGCTGACATATCTGTTGAAACTTTTCTTGTTCCAATCCCGACACTGAAACTTGATATGCATTGCTTCGCAGCCACTCCGCGTGCTAGTCGGTCGAAAAGAGCAAAAGTGGTCAACGAATCTGATCTTCCTAGCTTGGAAGACTGGCCTCATATTCCACTAAAGTCTATCTCTGAGGTCGCAAGAACAATTCTTGAAAAGGTCCACGAGCTGGACGAGGATGACGTCTTTGCAGTACCAGTGCTCGAGACATACCCGGATATCAAAGACGATTACCTTGCGGTGGTGGAGTCGCCCCTGGATCTTCGAACGATCGAAGAGGAACATATTCAACAGTACAAAAGTATAAGAGAGCTGCAGCAAGATCTAACTCTCGTCTTCAAGAACTGTTGCATATTCAATGAAACTGGGTCGGACCTTTGGAATTATTCAATGTAAGTGATGTCAATCGCTAGTATTGTTAGTCATTTCATTGGCTAAATGTTGCTCCCTTTTGACGCAGTGGGATATGGACGCAGATGAATCATGTATTTACAAATTCCTGCAATGAACTTGATGTGAGGCTCCCACGTCGATGGCAGCCGTGATTGCCGACTGAGTAGTCCAGCTTACACCGCATTGTCAGGTTGGAGAGCTAGTTTGAAGGCGAAGAAAAGTAAAATAGGTTTTACTCACTTCGTAGAATAGTCGCTGCTGGGTACTGATCAACTATAGACTCTTTCTTTTGTTTCATTATAATGAATATAATATATTACTAGGACTAGCTTTGCCCCTTTTTCCATGCAAAGCAGTCAGGGTACGAGTACACTGACCTAGCCTTCGTCTTCCGACAACGTGTCAAATCGCCCTTATCGTTCCCAGACGAAATCTAGGACCAGATATCCGGGTCCATGTAGAGAAACTTTGATGCGACTTCGCTATCCCTCAAGGCATCGATTAACTTCATGTCGTCCGAGGAGATCTCAAAGGTGAATACCCCCAGATTCTCCTTCATGTGCTTAGGATTTCCTGTACCAGGGATAACGGCAGTTCCTTTCTGTACAGACCAACGCAGCATCAGCTGGGAGATCGAAACCTCGTACTTGGCCGCAAGATCTTGCAACGTCTCGACTGTGGATGCTTCAGTTTTCTGGAGAGCTCCACCAAGGCTGTAGTAACCTGTCACAGCGATATTGTTTTCGATGCAGTAGTCAAAAATTTCTTGCTGCTTTCCAGGAACGAATGCGTTCCAATGGAATTGATTGCAGGCAATTGGTGCTAAGTTCAGCTCTTCAATTGCCTTCATTTGCTCGACCTTGAAATTGCTTACACCGATATTTCGCATGACACCCCTGTCGCGAAGCTCCGAGAGAGCCTTCCAGGTTTGTTGCCAACATTCCTTGTCAGACAGACCAGCTTTGTTACATTCAGAACGCCCCACAGGAGATTTCGGGGCATGCATGAGAACCAAGTCAATGTACTCAAGACCCGTCTCCTCTAGAAAAGTAGGAACCGTTGCCATGGTCGTGTTGTAGCCGTAAAACGTAGGCCAGATTTTGGTGGTGAAGAAAATCTCCTCTCTTGACACACCACGGTTTATAGCATCCTTGATACCACGCCCGATGGCACGATGGTTCAGATACAGATGTGCTCCGTCAATGTGTCGTCCTCCGAGCAGGAGGTACCAAAGAACCGACCTATACACAAGTTCATCATCATAAGCAGTGGAACGGCAGCACATGCCAAGTCCACTGAGCGGCATTTGATAGCCACCTGGCAATGTGTTGAAAAGTTCTTTCTCTGGTCTCGGTTCTGGGACCATGTCATCAGGAACTGGAGGAGTTCCAACCATTTTCCCATGACCGAAAATGGTCGGAGGCAATTTTCCTTCAAATGCTGGGACGATAGTTGCAAAGAACTTGCCCATCGCCAATGGTGATGTGGTCAGCCATCCCAGAAAAATGGCCCCCACAAGAACAATGAACGGTACAATGCGCCCAAAAAAGATACGAGCGAAACCCATAGTACTGTTGCGCTTTGTTGATGAACCCTAGTCGATTGTCCAGCTATTATGGGAACAGTAGTGTGGAGATTTGACTAGTTGAACGAAGCTTTCCGAAGCATCCATACGATAAGATCTAGGAACCTCTTCGAACAAATTAGATCAGATCTTTTGAACACACGACCGAGGATCGGCTGAGTCGAGTTGATCGACTACATAGGCTTACTTTGGGGGAGCTTGTTTGGTTGTTTGGTTGCATGCAAATGGGTAATAATCCAGTTCTTGCCCTCGATCTGCACCAATCAGCATTAGGAAATCTACTTCGTTTCCTTTCGCTTGTGAACGAATCTTTTCCATGTAAAGATAGCGGAACCTTTTCGAACAATCTCAGATTGGTGCCACACGACTGAGGATCGACTAAATCGAGTTTATCGACTGCATAGACTCAGACTGGGGGAGGGTTTTGGGCTTGTTTGGTTGCAAGTTCTTGCCCTTGATCTGCATCAATCAGACGAGAGAGCATAAAGAAAATCAATTTTACGTTTCCTTTCGTTTTCTACTACTCTCACAATCTATTCGAGAAGTAGTGCCACATTCTCAGATGTGATTGCATTTGTCATTACACGTTTCTATTGTTGAAACTGTGCTCACCCATGCCTTGGTGGAACTTACCTTTATGAATTTCTTAGCCCTGCAAATTAAATATACACTAGTAATTTACAGCTGCTGCGGAATTAAAACTAACTTTGCGACAATCACTACCAAAAAAACAGCCAGACCACGATCGTCCAAACATGTCTTAATCCAGGCCCTGTATTTCACTATCATTGTTTGGAATAGGCTTGCTGCCACTTTCAACGTCATCTAATAGATCCATTGGTGGAGACGAAGCTACTGCTTGTTCCTGGGCATCGCTCTGTGAGCTAGGCGAACCCACAGCAGGCGTTGAGTTGTCGGCTGGCGCCATTTCTGGATCTGCTTGAGGTGGGGAGGGGTTGTCATTGGTCGAAGGAGGTTCATAATTCAAATTTGTTGGAGCTTGTGGAGCGCTAGAGGGGCTCTGTTCGCTAGATTGTCCGGTGGCGGCGGCAAACGGAGATCCATTTTCCGGAACTTCAGATATCCCAAAGATTGCCAATCCTAGACCGAGGAGAACAACGAATGCCTGCATTCAATGTCAAAAATCAAATCAGCAGACGATGTGAAGAAGCAAAAAGAAATGAAGGAGGAGTACTTACCGCGAACAAGAATGGTGATATTATCCAGAATGCCGAAAACCCGGCTCCTTGCAATTTCGCAACAAACAAACAGATTAATACCAACAAAAACCCCTGGGAGCAGCACTTGCTACACAAGTTGGAAGCACTCGACATTACTTGCGCTTTCAGTTCTTCTTTTTCGTCCTCAGTTAGATTCGTCCCTGACGATGAAGCTGCTCCAGTTGTTGCCTCACCGTCAACTCCAACGGCTCCATAGTTTATGCTAGTGGTACCTTCCTCGCCTGGCTGTTGTAAGCCGAACAGAGAAGGGTCCTTTTCATAAGCCATTTGCTGTACCTGCGCAAAGGCTTGATAGTTACTAAGGCAAATCAACGAGCTTAATAACCACACGGGGAGGAAAACGAGCCACCAACTCAACCTGCCATTTGTAGCTGATTGGATCAGTACAAAGATACTGAATATCACTCGAAAGCCGCACTTGATCAATTCTTGGCGTGCACTTGCTTTCAATTCCTGAGCTGCGGAAAATTCTTCGCTCTCTAGCGATGGGACAATGGAATACCGTTTCCCGACAACTTCTTTCTCTTCCTCCGTGAACTCAGCCGGCGGTTTTCCGAACGCCAACTCTAGATCCTCCAACGTCGCAATCTGGATTTGTACAATCTGCCATTTTTTGTATACTGTGGCTAATTCCCACAGGTAGTAAGGAAGGAATACAACAAGCCAGTTTGGTCCAAAGATCTTGTCCAATTTCAACGCGGCGAGGAACTCGAATGTGAAAAGAAGCAAGAATTTGGCAAGGGACAGGTAGCGCTTCCCCATCGGTAGGGGATCGACCCATTCTTCCAGCGGGACGTGCTCTGGTTTTTCTATGGGTCCCATCATAATGACGCGGATATGGTAGAAGACAGTCAAGCCATTCCAAATCCACAGCGGAAAGAGCGTAGCAGTCCACGAGGCGTTTTCTCCCAAGGTTCCATCTAAGTGTAAGCAAATCAAAATTGGCAAGAAAAAAATGCATACAGCAACCCCGACGAAGATGGCAAAAATCTTCGAGCGATCTACCACTGATGATTTCGCGAAATTAGTTGCCAGTTCTTGGGGATCAACCGAGAATGGTTCGTCCAACCACTTCATCCCTCGCGCTCCGATGGCGTCGTATGTTTCCCTCTTGTGGGGATCCGAGAGAACTTCGTACGCTTCCTTCATTCTTGTAAACTCCGCCTGAAGTTCGTCCGTTACTGCCTGACCTCGTTGGGCAAGTTTGTCGGCTAGATGAAAAGAAGAAGAAGAAGAAGTAAGTATGGATTGCATTCTATTGGTGAGCAGCAAGTATGCGAGAAAGGACAGGTTGTGTGGTGATATCAAATGCAACTCTCTGGGAATTACTTACGATGCATTTGTAGACTTTTCTTCTTATAAGCCTTTTTTACTTCTTCAGGACTGGCATCGCGTTCAAGTCCAAGCAAGGAGTAGTAGTCAGATTGACCAGATTCGTCACCACCAAGAAAGGACTTGCAACAGCAAACGAAAAATGCGAGATCGATTCTCATTGTGTATTGTGATTAGCACGGTACTCTTTGAGTCAATTTGGTTGGCACAATTACTTCAATCCAATCAGACAAGAGGTTGAAGCTTGTATTGCTGCTTTTGCTGTTGGTTCTGATGGCTTGCAAGCTAATAAACGGCGCCTTGAGCTGAGGTCAGTCGCACCTCGTGGGCTGAACAAGCGAAAAGCGGATCAAAGAATAATGGAAGGAAACCGGTAAATTAACCGTAATTTTCCATTTGATAGGGTCCGGCGAGAAAGAGCACAGAGAGTATATCCAGATACGAAGGAAATGATAATCGCTGGTGATGCATAAGTCTGGTCAATCGAGTCGTTGGATGGAGATTTGCACGTTCCCATCATACAGCAAAGTCCGTCCTCCCACCCAACCCCAGCCAAGTGTTTTGCAACACGAGGGGGTTCTTTTGTTTCCAACAGCATATAAAGACCGCGATTCAACCCTCAACGAAGAGAGACACAGCACGAACGAAACCTGGCACAAGAGTTCTTGTGCTGTTGACAATTTGCACTTGCGATGAAGGGTTATATGAAAATCCAAGCTGGTGAAAAGCTTCTGGGACAGCTGGACCTGATTTTATACGATGAAACTGTTCCTCGCACAGTGTTGAACTTTTCGAGCTTTTTGAACCAGCGGACTGTGGGAAAGGGCTATCTCAACTCGTCATTCCATAGAATTATTAAGGGTTTCATGGCACAGGGTGGTGACTTTTTGAATTCTGATGGCACTGGTTGCACGAGTATATATGGTGATAGTTTTGCAGACGAGAACTTTCAACATCGACACGATCGCCCTGGGATTTTGTCAATGGCAAATAGTGGCAAGGATACAAATGGCTGTCAGTTTTTTATTACGTTCCGCCCAACGCCTCACCTGGACGGAAAGCATGTTGTATTCGGCCATGTCGATTTAAGCAACAAAGAGAGTCAATCTGTCTTGAAAGCACTGGAGGGTGTCCAGACTGGGGAAAACGATAGGCCTTTGGTAACAGTGTCGGTTGCAGATTGTGGTTTCATAGAGAAGGAAAATGAATCAAAAGTCCCCGATGAGAATGAAATTGACTTAGAAAATCAGCCGGACGATGGAAAGAAGGAGCTTCCAGAGGAGGCCAATCCTGTGGAGGACGACGAGGAGGAAATCGCCTTGCCAGAGGAGGAGGATGAGGAGCCACCGAAGACGAAGGCTGAAGCCCTGAAGCGACGAATGCGACAGCTGAAATTAAAGATGAATCAAGCCCGACAACTCAACAAGCAAGAAGTGATGAGGGAAGGAGAACGGCTGGGTAGTGTTGAGGGTGCAACGAAAGCTCGAAAGCGACAAATGATGAAGGATAAGAAATTGAAAGAAGCGGAATGGAAGGCCAAGAATGCCAAAGCTCTTGAAGTTGCTGCAGCTCATGGTGTTGATGGTAAACACTTGGTGGAGCAAGCTGATACAAGTATCGTAAGTATTGCAGTGTGGTGGACCTTCTTTGCTAGTATTACAACCATCACCTCATTTTTCATTTCCACGCAGAAAAATGCATACAAAAAGGAAGCGAAAGCCAAGGCCAATCGCTTTGAAATGCAAGATTATTACAATTCAGAAGGGCAACATCGAAATTATGAACGCAACCTGAAGAGTTTGAACCGTGCTGCTGCGCCAATAGAGCCTTCCCAGGATACGGCTGAAATCTTCAATCCAATACTTGGCGCCTCCGACGAGAAAAGGGAGCGTGAAGGAGCTCGAAATCTTGCGAATGAGATGAAACGAAGAATTGAAAAACAGGCAAAGAAGAAACGGGACAGGATGGAGTTTGAGGAAACTGATGTTTCCTACATCAACAACCGCAACAAGAGATTCAACCAAAAGATTAGTCGAAATTTCGACAAGCACACAGCTGAAATTCGGCAGAATTTAGAACGGGGTACCGCCCTTTGATGAAGATGTCTGCTCTTCACGAATGCTGCATTTCCTTGCTAGATGCCGTGTCACGTCATTTGTAATATATAGTGTAACACAGATGCTACCTGACCACACTCTAGATTTATAATATGCTTGATCGATCTTGTCCGGATACAGGTAGCTGCAGTTCGATTTGTGGAATGTTCCAAATTGTTGTTTCATCTCGCAAGCACCAGGGCTGCCAACGGTCTGTCCTTCGTTCACGTGGGTGAAAGAAACAAGACAACAGAGTTGAAATGCATCAGCTCGCTCGTTGTTTGCATATTGAATGTGGAAGTTGTCAAAGACAAGATCCTTTGACACCTACTCTTTCATCGACCCGCCTTCCATCAAGCCTGCGAGAAGATACTGCCATCTTTGTATCATGTCATCACAAGATCCCAATCAACAGCGGAATCCAGCAAGAGCAATTCCGTATCCACCGAGGATCCCTCAAAGTTCCTCGGTTCCTGCAGGTGATAACCATCCCCTTGCTGCAGGGCCGATTCCGACTCCTTCCAATGCTGGACCCAATACAATGAGACCGGATGCACCAGGTCATCCCGCTCGACTTGCGCCTGGGCCGCCTCCAAAACGTAGTCCAGTGGTTGCGAAGGCGGTATCAACAATTCCAAACAAACCAAGAACAAACATCTCCTCTGGCGCTCCTGCACAAACCTTGGACAGTTTAGCGGACGCTTTCCTATCAAATGATTCTTATCGCACAACTCACTTGGGGTTGGAACCAATACTTCGGCCACCGCCCTTACCACCTGGGGATGGAATTGACCGTCTTCGAACACTTGTCGAACGAAGAGCTTGGGGAGATGTGCTCAAATTGTCAACCAGCATTTTGAGTTCTGATGGGCCTCATGCCGATGTATATTCATCGCTTTTACTTCTGCCTACAACAGCACCCCGGATGAATGTAGACACGTTGTCACCTGAAATTCGACTTGAAACCGTGGAAGTAATGACGTTGCAATGCAATGCATGGCTGAAGCTTAGACGCTATGCCGACCTAGGAAAGGAAATAGAGAGATGGAACTTCTTGACACAGAATGATGTGAATGCGAGCGCACCAGATTGGTTGCCCTGGAGCATAAGTAAGAGAAAATGTTGATTTCTCACTTCTCGTCGCTTTGAGAGGTGCGCAAGCTGAAAAACTCTACTCATCCTTTGTTTCTTTGGCAACAGAAATACTGGCAGGCCAGGCACGGCAATACTTTGGTGATGCAAATGAGGCAGCAGATATATTACAAGACTTGCAAAGTCAAATTCCGAAGGATGATCCTGTTTCTCTTGTTTGGGTTAACAATGCACTGGCCAACTTATTTTTGCTGAAAGAGGATTTTAGACTGGCTCTGGTGGCTTTCGACCAAATTCTGAAATTGATTCCAGAAGCAACAGAAGAAGAAGTGCGGCTTAAGCACCCGAATGCGGCCAATCATTCCGAGCTCTGCTCCCTTTTGGCAACAGCATATAAATGCGAGATTCTTTGCCGTCAAGGCAGGACTCTGTTGCAAGCTGGCGCATTGCCGCAGGTAGCCGAAGTTTTTGAATACGCACGAAGCGAATGGACGGCAGCCGAAGAAAGAATTCAACCAGATATGGCCAGTCATCCTGTCTTGAAGCTTATGTCTTGTCAAATGCAAGTGAATGAGGCTCTCTTTTACTTTGGACAGAGCAACATGGAACATGCTATGGAGTCTATCACAAATGCACTGGAACTCCTCCGCAGCCAAGATCTCTTGAATCAACGATACGACGAAAGTGTCTATATGGGTACTGGCGTTGTAGGCATTGATGCTACCAACATACTCTATAGTGAGTGCGTCAACAACTTGGCGCTTTGTAGTCTCTACACGTGCGAAATGAAAGATGCGGTGAACCTATTGGAAGATCTAATCCGCGTCGATCCTACAGCATTCTTGACTGAGCGAGTCGCTTTCAATCTGTGCACACTTTATGAGCTTGGAGCAGACTCGGCCGTCAGTGCTAGGAGAAAGCGAGTGCTGCAACTGATTGCAAAACGATTCTTCTTGCATGATATCGGCCCAGAAAGTTTTCGTGTAAATTAAAATTTGGTGTCTAGAGCAGTGAAGTCCTCTAGATCTACAAAAATTGAAGCGGTGGGTTGGTGTTTTTTCTGTCAACCGCCGGAATGACTCGAGTCACATAGCTGCACTTTTTATTTCTTAACAATTGTCATTCAATTGCAACAATACAAATCAATCTCTTAGGAAATCACACAGCACACTTCCAAATCTGTCGTACACTGCCGTAATTCCCTTCCATGGACCGGCATGATTGCATCTCCTTTGTCCAACGCGTGCTTGCGTTTTTGCACTTGCTCCCAAATTTCTGAAGAAAGAAACCGTGTCAGAAAATTTCGGTTGTCATCAGATGGCGTTTCACAATATTAGAAACTGCAAAACAATTTTTTCTCACCTTTTGGATGTGGACGATTTGGACCCCCAAAACCCGGCGCCTTGGCTTCGCTTTCCCATTGCAGTACTAGGCTACCATTATGAGCATACCATACCATTCCAGGTTGGACCAAACCATTGGGATAGGTACCTGGAGTGATTTGACTCGCCACATTGGCCTCTTCCGGTTTCATTGTAACCAGCTTTTCAAGAATGAAGTCATCCACCAAATACTTGGCTAGTGCGTTGGTGTCGTCACCTATGACTTCGTCGAAACCATATTTGGATGTCAATTCCCATTCCTCATCAGCCTTTTTGGCTCCTTCGGCTCCTTCACTCGTCCATGCAATCAATTTTAGTTGAATTGACTTGTACGAGTTCTTGCTGAACTTCCCAAGTCGTTGCAAGTAATGCTTGTCATATTTACACCATGACCCACGGAAAATCACAATCCCGACGAAATCATTATTGGTCACAAGAGCATTCACCCATTTCTCAGGATCGGTAACATAAAGCTGTTTTTCTTCTGTCATTGTCAACGCAGTTTTGTTCTGTCTCTTTTCAGCGCTACTAGTCTTTCGATACGATGTTGTGTGAATGAAGTTGACACCGTAGTCGAATTGGAGGGACAGGATCGGATGACGGATGGGGTTCTCATCCTTCTGATTGAAGAACAATCGTTCTTCCGAATAGAAGCACAACCCGTAGGGTGCCGTACAATTGCTACTGGAGTTCTGAGAATAAAAATATCACCATTTCAGCGGAAAACTAGTCATGTACTGTTGTCTTAACGAAAGTTGGCATAAGCGATTCTGTTTCACCTCTCTATATTATTCCCATACGAAATGTGTTTGCCCTCTTTTCAATCACAAAATGAGAGTTTTGGAGCACCCTTCAAATCCAGTAATACTGACTCCTAGGTTTATATTGTTGAAGTCAATGAACTACTCTTCAATATGAAAACTTAGATATCCTGATACAAGAAAATGCGGCCATCGGCGCCCGCGGTGAAAAGCCAAGGCTGGGTAGGATGAAATGACACACTCAGGACCCCAAGCTTCTTTCGAACCGTATGGCCACGCAAAATCTTGACTGGAATGATGAGGGGGTTGCGCATGAGGTCGGAATACACCATGCTATGGAAGACATGGACTGTACCATCGTCGGATGCACTTGCCATGAGCGGATAACGATTGTGATACTTCACCGACCGCAATGCCCGCTCGTGGTATTTGAGAGTCTTGTAAGGAGTATGGGAAAGATCCAGGTCAAACCAAATCATTCGACGATCCAGACTTCCAACAATCAAGTGATCTCCTGATGGGTGAATATCCAAGGATGAAATCCATCGGCATCCAGACAACAATCCTGATACCAAGAGCAATAGATACAACAGAATTAATGGGCGAAGAATCTTAGACAAACAGAACATCACTCTGTACTTACTCTTCACCATAACTTGTTTCACGAGATGGTAAACCCTAACGTGTTGTTGGCTTGCAACAAATAAGAAAGGCTTGTTTGGATGGAAGCAAGCGACTTGGGCTTCTCCTTTCGCTTTGCTGAAAGGTTGCTGGGAACTACCTTTGCTCAGCTGGTGAATCAATACGGCTTGAGCTCCGGCTTTGGGGCTGATCGTTACGAAATAGTCTCCTTTAGCATGCCATCGCACACTTGCCATTTCGCTATTTGTACGCAATGCACAAACAGGGCCACTGCTCTGACTAAACGAACTCACAGGTTTGCTACTTTCGGAGACAGCGTGCCACTTGACGGCTTTGGCAGCCTTCTCGTTCGTTACATTTCCTCCACCCTTTGCTTCGTTCAGGAGCGCTTCGGTAAGGACAACATCATGAGCTCCTTCCGTACCTGTCGCAATTACGACGGCACAATTTCCAACCGCGGCAAGGAGACAGTGGTGGGCTCGATTTGGGTTCCACTCGAGCATCACAACAGGTTTGGCTATATCACCTGTTTCTCCAGTCTCATTCTCGACTGACTTTGCTACCTTGGACAGATCCCAACTTCGGAGAAGACGCCCTGTCTCCACTTCCCACAGTCTGACAAAGCCATCAGTAGCTCCGCTTGCCATGAACTGCCCATTTGGGCTTGAAGTGACGCATCGAATAACCGGGGCTTCCTCGGCTTCATCATAAGGTGTCTTGTACTCGATGCATTTTGCAGTGGGAAATGGTCTCAAGTCACTGGCCTTCGGAAGCTTTGGAACAAGACTCTCAGGATCAATGTTCAAACGACGCTTCATGGTGCGAGGGCACAAATACAGATCAAGGCACCTTTCAAATGCCTCTCGGACAGAATGTTCGTAGGCTCCAACAGATCGAAGATTGGGGAATTTCTTGGGTACCAGGAGTCCATGAGGTCTATCCTTCGGGTCCATTTCTTCCCATTCCTTCAGTTCGTCCTCCGTTGGCAGGTACTCATCGGGAGGAATGTAACTCTCAGCATGCCCTGGAGGCGGGGCTTTTGGTGCAGCAATATGCTGCGGACCCTTCCTCATGTTCAATTCATCTTCCTCTGCGCCTGTCCACAGTAAGAAGGGCTCGTCGGATTCTTTCCTCTTGTTTCTTGCATCGTTCATATCCCGAATCTTTCCAGTCAAGTAGTCCATATTAATATATCCCTTCTCAAGCTTCTCAAGCAGACCATCGACTTGCATTTTCTCCCATTTACTTGGTTGGAATTTCGACTTTGGTAGGTAGCGATTTGAATTGAGACCTGATACCTCAGGATCGACGCCACTAAAGTAATCGATGTAATCTGGATTGCCGTCGAACTCAGGATGGGCATAAGCCCCGTTCTGGATTCTTCGAATTATCTCTAACTGCCTCTGCGTCAGTTGGACATTCTTGTCGTTCAAAGCATCATGAACTACAAACTTCCCAACATTTTTATTATCAGCATTCTGAATAGCTTGATCAACCCGATCTCCACCTTCCGCGCTCGCAGACTTCACCACCTTCTTTCCGTGTGCATCGTAACCAATATGATCAAAGTCATCATACCAGTGCAAAGGAACTCTTCCAATTCGGTTACCAGTACCATCTTCGTCTTCATCATCAGAAGACAAATCGTCTGTGTGGATCCATTGGGCATTGCGATCTTCGCCACCCGGCTTCCCAGTCGCATCTCTCTTACCACTTTTCCATTTTCGGGGAGCACTCTCGAATGCATCCGTGATACCATCCAACTCTTCAATTTCGTCATCAGATGCATCATCATGACGCTGCTGCTCTTCTAGAAGGTCCTCATCTTCATCCGAAGACCCTTGATCTTCAAACTCGTCACTATCTTCGTCAGATTCGACCTCGATTCCAGAATCGTAGGGACTAGCATTGCCAGATGAAACGGAATCATCGGAAGGAACTACTTCTGGTGTTTCTTCATCGTCCGATTCGTCTGTTTCTTTTTTCCTTGCCTTGGAAGTCATTGCTTCAACTTTGATTATCACAGTCCACTTTTTGTTTGTTGCAACATCTGAAAAGTTCTTTTTTCACTTTTCGCGGTTGGTGGAAAACTCATGGGACAGTGCAACAGTCAACGCGCACGAAACGCGCATTTTCATCTCCCCAAGTTTGGGGGATCTCGCGAACAGCCCCTCCCCAAGATAAAGGACTTTTGGAACACATGGAGTCGAATGATCCTGCGGGCCACAAAGGGGTGATCTTGATAGTGAATAATCGTTGACTAAATAATACTACATGATCATTTATACATCAATCTTTATGTTGAGGGACTGGTGACGGGTCTACATCATTGAAAGATATGCTGAAAGATCACATGATGGTGGTTGATTGTGGCCATAGTATGCTTACTGATTGTTGTAGAGGCACTGTTATCAGACATGGCGTTGAGTAGCGGTTCGGACTGTATTGCAGTCCCAGTATCGCTTGTAGTTGTTGTGGTTCTTAAAATATTCACTCATCAACCTCCCTAAACCAGAAGCCGCAACGTCGGCACTAGGTTGTATTCTGCATTGTATCCCCAATTATGTCACACTCAAAAGGCAGCGGCTGCTATACTTGATGAGATATAATATACGGAGCTTCCTGTAGCTGTGTGATCCTTACAGAGTCGTGCTTCGTCCTTGACACTAACGCATACTTCTGGTCGTTCATCTTTGTAGGGGTGTCCAATACATCGTATCCGACGCCAGAACAGGAGACTCCTGCTTCTTATCTTCTGAGATGCGATCTCCTTTTCACAATCCTTTCGGCATTAACCCATTTGTCACTTTGGTATCTTTCTTGTTTGAATCAACTTTATGCGAATAGCAGGCCGAATTCGTCAACTAACACAAAGTGAAACACAATTGAGTATTGGGTATGTTTCGCTGTTATGACTCGTTTGATTACAAGGGAAGAAGCACATTGAGTGCGTTCCGACAAAGGTCATGCAAATCAGCCTTAAGGACAGCGACGAGCAAGATGCAGAGACTCGGGCAAAACGCCCGAGGCCTCTGCGAAAGCCTTTTCTCAATTTTCCGGAGTGTCTGGGCAGCTAAATCACGAACAGGAAATAAATCCTTGAATAGCAGCAATGAATCTCCGGTTCTCTCATATTCAGTACAACATCTCATTGGTTACCTACCGTGCTGATCCACATTCGCGTCCATTACAAATCCAGTGTGAATGGTCCTGGAAATTCACTGAACAGAAAAGCCAACATGAGGACGCAGGAAATCAATAAAGATTGGGCGGTGAGCGGTGATGCGTTTCTTCACGTCTGTCCTGTGATCGTGTTTGCAGTCTAGAGAGTCAAATGATCCTCAATCCCCGGTCACGACACTTCAAACAAAATCACAGTTTCAGGGTCTATAGGCAAGGGAGTTGTGACAAGAATGGCAAAAGGAGAAGTAGAAGAAAAGACAGAAGAACATGTAGAGGAACTCGTCGTTGACATATTAGATGGAAGTGGCGTGTTCAGGAATAATCCGAAAGATGAAGAGGATTCTTGGAATCGATTGTCGGATGCCTTGGACAGTATCTGCAACAAACTCCAAGGTCGAGTGTCGGATGCGGTTCACTATGACCAACAGACTATTGATGCGGATTCCTTAATTTTGGAAATTGAAGAGACTGCCCAAGAAATTCGGCACAGGGTGTCAGTACTCTTCAAGGAAATCGAGGAACTCCCTCCGTCTCTGCAACTGTGCCAGAATCTTGAATCGTCTTGCCCTCAACTGCGACCACTGACAAAGTCATTAATGGACGCAGTGTGTCAGCAGCGATGGATAGCAAACGACATTTTATTTGGCATTCTGCAAACTCTTGAGGGTATACACGCCACCAAGGTGGAACAAATCAAAGCAATAGCCAACTTCCGCCTCGCTTCAAAGCATCTCCCCCGGTGCTGCATTAGACGACGTGATTCTCCATGGAAAGACGCACTACTACTATTGGGAGATACTTCAAGTAGTAGGAGCTTGATGAAAGCTGAATCCCCAAAAGATGATTCCGATCTTTATTCCGAAGCGGTTGTGACGTCTGATTATGTTGACGATGTGTGGCACCCTCAGGATGACCTTGTTGTACCGCATGGGGGAGTTTTAGATTTTGTCGAAAACTTTGCTGCGCAATCCCAAACCGAGATGTCTCAAAACACGTTTATGTCTGTGCTCGTGGTTGGCTCTGAAGGCAGTGGAAAAACGTACTGTTGCAATGAAATTGAGAAGATTGTGGGATCTCGAGTGAAAGGTATAGTACTTCAAGATCCGATCGGCTCTTGTTTATAAAACGCGTTGTCGAGATGCTCTCTGACAAAGGATTGTATGATTGTTATATTAGTGATTCGGCCATCTCTACCTTATGACGTTATGGGCGAAAATGTCGGAGCTACGGAGGATTTGTTGGTATCCATAATGTCATGCAGCCTTGGAACTACTAGTAGTAGTTGTACCAAACCAACCATCATCATCTTGGATGATATTGAAACGATTTTTGGATCCGATTACGATGACTTGGCAAAGTCCATGGCCGATCCGAGTTCAGCAGGTAGTAGGCAAAGCCGGGAACCCCACGTCACGGCTAGGAGTCGATCCACCATGTGTTGTCTCGTGGATCAGCTCCGAAACAAGAACTATAACGGTGACGGCGGCAAAGTACTTCTTGTTTGCACGTCAAAAATGAATCTTGGAAAATCAATTGGTAGATTCGATCGGATATTCACCCTTTCGTCACCGAGTAAAGCTGAGCGAGGAGCCATCCTATCTCAGCACTTGCAACTATTTGAAAATAGTGCTGAAACTCGTCCGTCAGTGTCGGCAAAAGTCGAAAATTTGGCTTTGGACCTTGTCGACTGTACATCTGGCTTGTCATATGCTGAATTGGCCCAGTACTGTCGTCAAGCGGTTGTGGCATGCCATCGGAACGACGTTCTGCAAGAACCCCTTTCCAGCAATGAAAGTAACAAGCTGCAGTTTTTAAATACCTTGAAACAAGAGCTGCAGCAATCGACTCCAGAGTCCCTTCGACATGGGATCAGCGCTGACTTTGTGGATATGGCAGTGCTGTCGGCCAAAGATTTGGAACAATTCCGCCAGAGTAGTAGTAGTCCGGCAGGAACGTCAACCTCCCTTCCTCTGTACGGAACAAGTATCGAGACTGCTTGGCAAGAACTCATGAGAACGATAGTAATGCCAATATGCCGAGTTGGGGAATTACAAAGCCTAATGGACCGAAATGGAGTTCAGGGCGGGAAAACGTTCACTGGTGGTGCCATCCTGACGGGAGACCCAGGTTGTGGTAAGACTGCTCTGGCCTACCATGCGGCAGCTATTGCTTCAATGATGAATCCATCCATCAAGCTGGTGGATGTGAATTGCACCTCTCTGATATCCAAAGAGGTTGGAAGTTCCGAGCGGTCCATGCGCCGTCTTTTCGAGGCGGCGAGAGCAGCCGCACCTTGTATCTTGTTGATGGATGGCATTGAGACTGTAGCGGCCGTTCGAGGGAATGACAATACCACAGAAGGAACGATGGATCGGGTCCTTTCGACTCTCTTAACCGAGTTGGACGGAGTCGACAGTATGCAATACTCTCAAGAGAATCCCGCCTGTCTGGCCATTATTGGAATCACCCACAATGCAGATTGGATCGATCCCTCATTGCTTCGTCCTGGAAGACTTGGTAAAGTCATCCACGTTGGGCGGCCCGAGCATGAGGGCAGGAAGAAAATTGTTTTTGAAGCGTTTGACGGAATACAATATGCTGAAAACAAAGCAATCATCGACAACGGTTATGATGGGTGGGAAAGTCTTGCAGAGTTTGTCGCCAAGGAGACTGAGGGATTCACTGGAGCTTCAATCATTGGGGTATGTGACGAGGCAAAAATGTTGTCATCACGAACTTTGCATGGAACAACAGACGCGTTGCAAGCTGCCGTTGTGAGACCAGAGCATGTTTTGGCAGCCATCAAATCACGGCGAGGCGGTATGTAGCCAAGTCGCAGCTCTCGCCGTCTTTTGTGCACTTTTTTCTCCCTACGATTCCAGCAGTTTCTCTTGTTGCGGTACGTCCTCCTCCTCTTCCTCCTTGTCTAGGACCACATTTTCCGAGGATGGCGTTTCTTGGTTTTGCAGTAGTAGTTGTCGATCAAAATGTTCCCAAATATGACTTCTGGCAAACCAGTTCGTTAGGGAATGGTCCGCCGTACCAGCACATCGCGTACTGATTTGTCCAAATCGATGTTGCCAATGATTGTCCGTCTCAAGTTCCGTCCCCACAGAATTGAGAGGAGGAGATAGAGACGACGACAACGAGTCGTTACTACTACTTGCTTCCTTTGAAACTTTGAAATAGACACTTTTTTCCGATTGCAATAACTGTTGCAATTCCTTATCTTGTCGGGCCCATTGAATGTTGTGATTCGAGTCTGTAAATGCCACGGCACGAATATGAGGTAGATAATGTTTCGATTTGTCCAATAGATAACGTGCAAATTGGGCTCCCGATTGAGAGTGGGACAAGACAAACAAATCTCGTTTCCCCAGTGGTGGTGGTGACACATTCGAAGAAACAACAACATCATCATCATTATTTTCCTCGTCGTCTTTCTCCCAACGTTGAAATAATGTCGACATGCTTTTTTGAAAGGTTGCCATTCCAAATCGGTCACCATGAATATTAGGATCAATCATGATGACATTCATGTTGCGTTTTTGGGCTTCTCGGACAATGGGCAATGCCGTACTGCATTCCATACCAGATAACAAAAGATGTTGTCGTGAAAAAATTCCCGCCCGGACCTTTCCCTTTCCAGTAGCAATCAATAATGTTGGAGTTGTATCGAGTGCAGCAGCACTATCCTCATGAATCGATGCACTGACCAACGCTCGGATGGGTTCTTCCGCATGCTTCTTGTTATTACTATTATTAGCTTCGTCTTCGTCGTCGCTGCTGAGTGTAATCCATTTCAAGTTTCCCTCTTGTTGCATAACATCTTGAGCATATTCTTGACAGACACGTGCAATTGCATCATACATGTCACCATCGGCAATGAATTGTTTCCGATTCCGTTGAGTAATCATTGTATTGGATTCTATGTGAAAGAGTCGCGTCATTTTGTGATCATCGTCATCTTCATCCGCGGAACAAGTAGCATCAAGTGTCGCCTTTTCTTCCTGTCGCTTCGTCTCACAGTCAACGTTGTTGTCTTGTTGTTGTCGTCTTGGTGGATGGTTGTCACTAGTAGTAGTAATAGTAGTGCTGCTGCTGTTGACGACAACGTTCACTGTTGTTCGGTATTCAAAACCAGCCATTCGTAGTCCTTCCTTTCCCCTCAGTGATTTGAGTGCTTGTACACATGATCGTGTCCTAGTTCGATGATCCTCGTCCGTAAGACAACCCCTCAATCGAACTCCACCAATGACTCTGGGTTTGGAAGAACTTGATGTTGAAGAGTCTTGTTGGGTCGTCGAATAATTAGAATAATAATTGTAGTATGGACGAACGTAGTGACGAATGCGTTGAAAAATAGTTTTCTTTGATGCTTTTGTTTGGCTCGTCGCTTGCGGTTGTTGTTGTGGTTGTGGTTCTTGCTTCAAATCATCCTTCTTGGGTGCGGCGGCGGCGGAGGAGGAGGTGGATTGAGACTCGGAAGAAGAGTCCGTGTCACCACCACCCGTGGTGACGACTACTCCTTCAACTTTCTCATCCTCCTCGTCTGGTGGTGGTGGGATCATGATGCTGGACTCTGGTTCCACCAACGATTCTTTGGATTCTCCCATTTTGCTTTTGTTACGTTTCGTTTCGTTTCGTTTTGGAGTATCTATTATATCTAATATCTGATGATGATGATGACGTTGATGGATTGAAAAATGATACCCTTCAAGAAGATGACACACTCGATGATTTTTGGGTTCTCGATTGCAACACAAAACTTTTTTTCTTCTTCCAATGCGGTCTTTCAAGTCGTCGTCGAGTCTTGGGTCACATCAAGTGGTCGTCGGAGTCAAACAATTCAAACACACAAGTGGTCGTCGGAGTCGTAAAAATCAAACACACAAGTGCTCGTCGAAGTCGTAAAATTCAAACACAGCCACCAACAAATCCCCATCCACCTGAATCTGTGAGGTAAACAGTCTCCCACTTCGACCCGGGGGGAAAAAGCCACAAGCAAACAACAACAACAAGAAAAAATAAAAGAAGATTATCCTATAGAGGCCTCCGTCTCTTGATCTCTTGAAAACGAAATATTAAAAAAAGAATATGACGAATCCAAAGTCCTCAACAAAGGAATTCACAAAAAGGCCCTCCACCAACCGTCGTAAAGGCAAAAAACAGCAACGGAGATGGAAGAATTCTGGTGAAACGAGTCATGGACAATACGAAAAAGAAAAAGAAGAAGGACCGGTAACAAAAAGGTCCCGAACGCAACAATTACCTCTTTCTGGTATGGTCGTGGCGGTATCCACTTGGAAGAACGAAACAACATCAACAACAACAACAACAGATAATAATAATAGTTATAGCTCGGTAGTCCAACGATGCAAGGAATTGGGAGCTGCTGAAGTATTGGGTCAAGTGGGGAAACGAGTACAATGTCTGATTTGTACCGAATCGGCCGTCCAACAAGCTACACAACGGGTACGAAAGGCATTTCAAAAACAAATACCCATCATTCATGTGGATTGGTTGAAAGAATGTAACAACAGCAGCAGCAACAACAAGACTACTACTACGAAACAACAACAACAGCAATCAAGAGCAGAAATGTTAAAGTTTAGTTTGCAGGAAAAAGCTAAAATTGCTATAGAGGCAAGAAAAGTCAAGAGCGAGAGTGTTGTTGTTGTTCTTGATTCCACAACAACAACAACAAAGGATGAATTGCTGGTGCCCCCACCACCACCAATACCACCAGACGAGGCCAACGACGATGCTGGGTGGACGGATGCTGTGGATTTGGGATGTTGCTGTGTCT
>JAAMXS010001023.1:0-11338 GCA_019693525.1 Cylindrotheca fusiformis | reverse complement strand
ATGCTTGATGAAGTAGGAGACCACCCTCCAAACGGCGACGAAGAAGAAGAGGTCGAGGCCTGTTGTTTTTTGTTCTGGAGCGTGCCAAAAGGAGATGATGCCGGCGTCTTTCCAAGGGTTGAAACAAACCCCGGAGGTGTTTTCTCGTATGAACTTGTATCAGTATAGAAAGATTTTTCTCGTGTCAGATCAGTTCTTGGGGAAGAATCATCTGTCGCAAAAAACGATGAACTTTTTCTGACTTCCGAGTCTTTTGACGTAGAAGATTGAAATGAGCTGCTGGGCTTAATTCCATTCCTGGATTCATCGTCTTTTTTCTCAGCCTTTTGAAACAGCCCAGCCAGCGCGGCGGTGATACCAACAGTGCTCCCCAAGGAAGCCAGTAGCACCAATGGGACATTTTCCTCCCCAACTCGATCTGCAATCAACTTTTCAACAGGCATTTTCATCTCCTCAAAGGATTTTGAATTGGACGCAAGCTTCTCCTTTGCTGATTTTGCTGCCTCCATCACTTCTAATCGCTTCGAGTCAAGCACGGAAGCACCATCGCGCCAGAGCTCAGAAACTTTCCTCTTGCCCAATTCGAGCTGGGCACTAGCAGTCTGCACAGATTTCTCTATAGCATCTCTTGGAGCCGCAATCTTTCGATCAGCAGATTCATCATTCCGTGATGCTTCGCTCGCCGATCCCATTCCCGTCTCAAGCGGTCTTGTAGATCTTTCCGTTACCACAGCTCTGGCTTGCTCTAGAGGTGCTTCTTTCGCTTGCCCTTGCGTTGGTTTGGCCGCCACTTGCTGATCCACCATGTTTTCATCAGTCGCTTTCGAGCTCTGCTCTTCTTTCGCTTGCCTTTCCAACAAAGCAGTCGCCTCGCTTTCCATTTTCATTACTTCGGCCGCGGCTTTCCTTTCACGGATCTCGATTTCCTTTGCAGCATTCTCTCTTGCAATATTGGCTTGCTGAATAGCATTTTCTTGATCTGTAAGCTTTCTTTCCAGTGCATCGGTGGTGGCTTTTGAAGCCTGCTCCGTACCAGCTAGTTTTTCGGATAGCATTGCTGCCTCATTTTCCATTTTCATAACATCGGCGGCGGCTTTTCGTTCAAGGAGCTCGACTTCCTTTGCAGCATTCTCTCTTGCAATGTTGGCTTGCCGAATGGCATTCTCTTGATCTGCAAGCTTCCTCTCCAGTGCCTCAATGGTTGCTCTTGAAGCCTGCTCTGTAGCTAATCGTTCCGATATCATCGCTGCCTCGTTTTCCATTTTCAGCAATTCGGCTGCTGCCTTTCTTTCACGGATCTCGCTTTCCTTAACAGCATTCTCTCTTGCAATGTTGGCTTGTCGAATGGCATTCTCTTGCTCTGCAAGCTTTTTTTCCAGTGCCTCTATAGCGGCTTTGGAAGCCTGCTCCGTAGCTAGTTTTTCGGATAGCATTGCCGTCTCACTTTCCATTTTCATTAGTTCGGCTGCGGCTTTTCTCTCGCTGACTTCTCGTTCCTTTGCAGCCTTATTGCTAGCTCGTCGGATGGACAATTCTGTATCTTCCAATTGTTTTGCAAGTTCTCTTCTTGACCTCTCTTCTTCCGCAAGTTGCTTTTCGAGTAACCTTCTTCGCTCAGCTGCATCCTGAATGACTTTTTGATTGTCCTTTATTTGTCCCTCGGCGTCTTTGATTTTTTCTTCCAAATATGGCAAATCAGGATAGACTTTTGACGTTGCGGAATTCTGACGAGGAGCTCGTGCCAGTTTTTCGATTCGATTCTTATTCTGAGGTTGTTGTTGTTGCTGCTGCTGATACGATGAACCATTGTCAAAGGATGTTATGGTAGTACCAAGGACGACGCCACTTCCGGCGGCCAACAACAGATTTCGATTGTTCTTGTTGGCCTCGGCCACTTGGGCATCTCGTCGTTTGTCCATTTCTTCCTGAAGTCGTTTTTCATATTCTTCTTCTTCCTTCTTTTTCCGTCGTTGGCCCAATGCTATTCTACCAAGTGCAAGAGCACCAACCGATAACCCAGCAATTGATCCAGTGCCCAAATTCCCAGCCGATTCCACTATGCCGTTCACAATGGATTCCCGGCCAAAGCCTGGATTTGTTATCTTTTTGTTTGGAAGAGATTGGAGTCCTCCTGCGCTGCTGCTGCTGCTGGTACGACTTTGTTCCGTCGATGGTTTTGATGTGTCTTTTCGTTCCACTTCTTCGGCATTGTTGCTCATTAGTTCCAGTTCCAATTGCCGCCGTCGAGCTTCGGCTTCTTGCAATTGGAGACGCAATGCATCCCGTGCGGCTTCAGCTTTTTTCACATCCGCATACAGTTCGTTGTCGTCTTCCATGTCGGACAGTAAAAAAGAAGAGGAAGCCAACAACCATGATGATGACGATGGAAATAAAGACAGTCTTTGTCGAGTCGGTAACAGGAACGCCATACCCGTCGATGACGAAAGGAGTATTATTGCGATCCACCATCTTCGCAGAATTCTATAACGGGGGAACATATCTTGCTTAGATATAGACCTGTATTGGAATAGAAATCCACCTCAAGAATTGGCCATTGCAAATAGGTAATATATCGTTTCGATATCCCAACTCGAAACCAAAAATACGATACCAGCAGTTGAAGATAGTTCTGGATGACGAAATGGTGTTGCGACGGAAGCTATTTTCATTTTTTTTTTCTTGGAGATCCCAAAAACGTCACTCTGAGGACTGGTTTCCGTCTGGACGTCAGCAGGATGGATTAATAATCAACGGAAAGTTCCCAATGACTTCCATTGGCAGGGCCTGCGCGAGGGCGCCGGCATGCCCATTCCTACTGCTCAAATCATCTTTGGATGATGACTCTTTTTCACAGCAGCAACGGCTGTGCTTTTGTTGCCTGTCACAAAAATAAAACTCTTGTCGTGAGAGCTTTCTTTTGCAAATCAGGTACTCCAATCTCCATCTACAATAATGCGTGAAGTCATCTCTGTCCATTTGGGTCAAGCTGGTATCCAAGCTGGAAACTCTTGTTGGGAACTGTACTGCTTGGAGCATGGTATTCAACCCGACGGCTCCATGCCCTCGGACACTACTGTTGGCCAAGCTACCGATTCATTCAACACGTTCTTTAGCGAGACTCCTTCGGGCAAGCACGTTCCTCGCTCCATCTATGTGGATCTAGAACCCTCTGTTTGTGACGAAGTTCGCATGGGAAAGTACGGATCTTTGTACCACCCCGAGTCCATCATTAGTGGCAAGGAAGATGCCGCTAACAACTACGCCCGTGGTCATTACACCATCGGTAAGGAGATGGTCGACACGGTCTTGGATCGCATTCGCAAGCTTGCCGACAACTGTACCGGTCTTCAAGGATTCCTCGTCTTCCATGCAACTGGAGGAGGAACTGGATCCGGTCTAGGTTCGCTCTTGCTCGAACGTCTCTCGGTCGACTATGGACGCAAATCCAAGCTCTCCTTTGCCGTCTCGCCCTCCCCCCAAATCTCGACAGCCGTGGTCGAACCCTACAACTCTGTGCTTTCCACCCATGCCCTCTTGGAGCACACTGATTGTACCTTTGTCCTTGACAACGAAGCTCTCTATGATGTCTCTCGTCGCAACCTTGACATTGAACGTCCAACCTACCAGAACCTCAATCGTTTGATTGCGCAAGTCACCTCTGCCTTGACAGCAGGTCTTCGATTCGAAGGTGCCTTGAATGTCGACTTGAATGACTTCCAGACCACTTTGGTTGCCTACCCTCGTATCCATTTCATGCTGACTTCGTATGCCCCAGTCATTTCTCGTGAAAAGGCCTTTCATGAGAATCTCTCGGTCGCCGAAATCACGTCCTCGGTCTTTGAACCCAACAACATGATGACCAAGTGCGATCCTCGTCACGGAAAGTACATGGCCTGCTGCATGATGTACCGTGGAGATGTCGTTCCCAAGGAAGTCAACTCGGCCATTGCTATGATCAAGACCAAGCGTACCATTCAGTTCGTTGACTGGTGCCCCACTGGATTCAAGACTGGTATCAACGGGTGCAAACCCTACACGGTCCCCGGTGGAGATTTGGCGGAAGTCCAGCGCGCGGTCTGTATGGTGGCCAACACGACCGCCATTGTCGAAGCTCTGTCCCGCATTGATCACAAGTTCGATCTCATGTACGCCAAGCGTGCCTTTGTCCACTGGTATGTCGGTGAAGGTATGGAGGAGGGTGAATTCTCGGAAGCGCGTGAGGATTTGGCCGCTCTTGAAAAGGATTATGAAGAAGTGGGTGCTGACTCTCCTGATGTTGCCGTGGAAGATGAGTATTAAACAAATAATGGTTTAGTCTTTTTTATATGTGTTAGGATATTCGTGTATGTTTTTGGATGAATGAGGAGAGATTATAACGTGAACAGCCACTAGCAGCTTGCTGGATCTCATGGAGACTAAAGATGCAAGTCAATACCTGAAAGTGGCCATAAGTCTAATTCATTCTTCTTTTGTAGACGACACAAAAGGACAGAAAAAGACGTTGTTGCTCTTATTATTTGGCTCTAGCCAACAAAGGAAAACGAGCACATAGTTTCAAATTCGAGATAATAGCTAGTAGTAGTTTTTGTGCTTTGTAATTACAGAAACCATCCATTCCATGATTAGTCTTGCTGCTTCGAATACTATGGAAAGAAAGTAGAGAATCCCAACAACAAAAGACACTCTGATGGGACTTCCAAGGTCAGCCATGACTGAAAAACTCGAAACGTTACAGCGAGAACTGTTTACCAAGTTCAAACCTGTTCGAACGATATAGGAATGATATATCCCCGAAATTTCGAGATTCTATCTTTGAGGCTTACGAGGTGTTGGGCCAGAGTTAGCACTTCCTATGTGTAGTTTCATTGGAAAATAGACAGCTGGTGGAGGAAATGTCGGCTTCTTTTTCGTCACGGAACTAGAACGAATTCCATTTTATTTCATGTTTTATATTCATTTTAGACAAAAGTGTGTGCAAAGTGTATGGCTATGCTTCAAAGGTGTCAAGTTTCGATTAAAGCAAACACAGAAGGGGTGCACGAAGTCTCATCCAACAGCATTTGGTCGTGACCAGTCTGATGGTTTATGAATAAGTAGTGTACGACTCGAAATCATCCTGCCTCTGGCTTTATTATTATTTTTTTTAGAAAGGTTCAAGCAACGATTTTACTATGAAATTTTTATCTAGTCAATTAGGAGAGCGAAACGAAGCCTGGTATGTGACACACCAAAAAGAAGTCCTCCGTAACAGGAGTTTTTTTGCCAGAAATAACTAGCTGTTTCAATCTTTTCTCTGTCGGGATAAAATGGAAGGATGGATGAGGAGAAAAAATGGAGGAAAACTAGAAGAGAGCAAGACCGCTTTACTACCATCACGTTCCTTTTTGCCCGTGTTATGCCAATGGAGTCGACCCGGGTGGCGTACAGACGGAAAGGGACTGCCTCAGGTCACGTCTGAAGGGTAACACTGCAACCATGGAAGTTGGAAGATTTCGACTCTTGATGAGGTCGTAATGTCTCTGGCTGTATAAGGCGAAGGTCTTCTTGTGATGGATAATGGGACCTAATAATTGATTATCCAGGGATATTGTTGCTTTGTTTATACCATCACATCAGCAGTTGCAAACAACCCTATGACGCCATCCCAGAAGCCTCCAATTCCTTAAAATCAACCCAAAGGGTGTGCTGGCTTCTTTCTTTATTTGGATCTTTGAAATAAACTCAACAATTAACGCAAGTAAAACTTGGAAGCAGGGCTTTTGATGATATCAAAAGGTCCACAATGGCGGTTTGTTCTGTTTAGTTTAGTTTTTGCCCCTAAATCCCAAACCCCAAGAGTTCATGTTCCTTTTGTGTGTGTCTATATGGGGTTCTGTTTTGGTTGGTGAGGACGAGGAGCTGTCTGGCGTTCCGCTATCCAAGCTGTACGAAAGCTATCGTGTGACACAACCAGCCTCTCTCTAGGCTGCCCGCGCACCAGAGGGTGGTCGGAGTGATTACTTCCCGCGCATCCAACGGTGGGGTAAAAGGTTGAAAATTTTGAGTACATGCGGGAGTCATTGGACGTTGCTGTCAAGCGTGCCCGCCTTGGTACCACGCTTCTGAATGATGGTGGACCACGCGTGCTGTTGTGACACAAGCAAGACATCGCCAGCGGAGTATTTTTTTAAACCAGTTGGGCAATTTTTGGAGTGAAGAGGAAAACTGAACGTTCCAATGAAGTATAAGAAAAGAGGCGCTATACTCCATTTTTCCAAACACTTGAGGCACATGTTGATACATTGTCACTGTGTCCATTCAACGATTGTCCTCCACGAGTAAAGATTTGTTACTAAAACCCTCTTGGAATACTGAAAGGGGTTTGTTTCCGTTGATCTGCTTGGCAAGATTGATCCGTTGATTGCAAGCTTCCATTTTGATCGTCGATCGTGGAATTGTGTTTTTCACACAGTTTAAAAATTCAACCATTTGGAGAACGCACTCCTGATTTTGCTATACACTCTGACGGAAATATTCCCGTTACCGACGACGACGACAATGACTGGTGCTTCCTACACTTTTGACAACACGTTTTACGGGTACAACCACCACAACAGGAATAATAGTAAAGGTCGAACGAAGGAAGACGATGGGAATAGTTCCTTGACGTATTCGGCGGCTTCGGTAGAGTCCAATGACAGCAGCTTTGCTGGGATTTTGCGTGCACTGGAACAACAAGGAGGGAATGACTTTGTCCTCACAAGGGACCGACCGCCAGAAAAGCAGCACTCTTCCAATACTTCTGTTTCGGGGTATTCTACAGATGGCGAGTCATATTTGGCAGGGACAGACCTGCTTCAGACCATTGCAGGGTAAGCATAACATGGATGAAGTGGAGTGATTCTTTCTCTTGATATTTGGCTGTACTAACTTGCTCTTTTTTTTGTTTTGTCTAGTCAACCATCTAGTGAGTTTCTGTACAAGGATAGTGTACAGCACGAAGAACGAATGGATTCTAGTATGGTGTTTGAATCCTCACGGCAATCTCAGAGACGTGGTTCGATTACGGCGGATAGCAGTCCTTCTTCCTCGGTGGATACTCCCACGAAACCTCCACCTGAATCACCGCCCATGACCCGTAGGGGTGGCAAAAAGAAGATAAAGAAAGAGTCCCAAGAAGGGTGGTTTCGAACGGGTTGCTGTTTTGCAGAAGCTTTTGATTTGATACGCGAAATGCCCGACCGCTACAAGTAAAAATGTTTTGGCAAGATTGTGTAGGTCCTAATGTGACTGTATAACTATGCTCTAGAAAGAAGAAAAGATACACTTGGGATATATAGAAAGAAGATTTGTTACTAGTTATCGTTCCATGGCAGCATCTCGTTCCAAGACTTGAGGAGAAAACTTGACAAGAAAGACTGCCTTTTCTCGTCGTGGGGGTAGGTTGGTGGTATTGAATTGGGATGGTGCAGATGTGGATTGTTCTCCCTCTTCCAATTGCACCGAGTGTGCCGTGACTCGTGCCGTAAATCCAGCTCCCGACAAGACTCCCGCGACAATGCCACTCATGTAGGCATCAACACTCAATTGTCCAAAGTCCGATGGGACACTCACAAAGGTACTCGTCAATGGTTCGTAATCCACAATCATGTACTCATCGGCATGGTCTATACTTCGTTCTAACGAATCTGCCGGTTTGCCAAATAAGGATTTCCATACCGTCGTGGAGACGAATTGAAGAGCGTTCATCAATCGGATTTCTCGTTTGTATTCTCGAGATCGATACGCGAGCAGTTCCAACATTTTGAGACCGACGCTGTATCCAGACGATTCGAGACGACGTTCCAATTCGGAAATACTATCGACTCGATTTTGATGATATTGGACCAACTCACTGTACAGATAGGCAAAGGAACTCATGGAGACCATGGCATCGCCAGCTCTACATAACAAATACCATTACAGCAACATCATCATCATAAATTGGTAATGAGCGGAATACAAAAATTCTCATCCTGCATTGAAATTCAGGAAACGAAGAACTCACCGCGATGCTCTCAGAGGACGATCCAATATATTCACTGGAACTCGATTCATGTTTGCGGTAGTACTCTATGAAAAAAATTCTTTTGTCAGCGACTCTCTCTCTCTTCAGATAGATTCACCCTTTGATGGTGACAGGATATTAGATGAAACAGGCAGAGAAAGTGGTCCGTGACGGATGACATATGAAGGACAACGAAGTCATTGGGCAACCATTGCCGCTGCCCATGTTGTAAAAGGGGGCTTCCGGGATATTTATCCTCTTTTGTTGGCCTTGAATGAAATCAGTCCCCCAATTCTTCAGAAGAGGTTCATGAAGGAGGGCGTAGACCTGTACGAAAGAAATGTACTACTAAGTTTTTTCTCAAAAACTCAAATCTTGGATCCGATCAAACCTACCCCATCCACCCATCAATATCACACCATACAATTGCGAACTGTTGTCCCTGCACAACAAATATCCAAACTTTCACCTTTCGTTAATCTTTCAACCCGCATTATTATACGACATTGTATCAAAACAGAGAATTCCTATATGAGCTTGCATATCTGGAAAGTCTTGTTGATTATTACTACTACTGCGTGCTATTTGAGTTGTTGTTCGCTTGTTGAGAGTTTTGTGTGGTTGGACAAACCTTCCTATACGACTCCATCTCGTTCCGCTACTATCGATCGAAGGATTGTTCAATTGAGCATGGCGACATCGTCGTCACGGCCAAGAGATGCCTTGACATCATCCGCTCCTCTCTACATTACGATTGGACCACAATGCTGTGGCAAGACGACATTTCTGAAGGAGAAATTGAAGGCACAAGACATAAGTTTGGACGATCAGCCGGATGTTTACGTTCCCGTTCCCACACAACTATGGTTGGACAGTTATTATAGAGCCGCTTCGAACAATAGTACAACCCAACAACAAGAAATCCCATTGCTGTTGCAGCAAAGGGTTCAGGGGAAATCGATACATGATCGAATGATACAGGACAACACCGAGTTGAACCTCATATTACAGCGATGGGATGGAAGATTATCACCCCAAAATTTTGCCATTGGTATATTGCAGCATTATGCTAGCTTACGGCCCATGAATGGCAATACAGCTAATAGTACGGCGATCCGAATGGGACACATGCTGGTGCAAGTGGTGGAAGCGTTTCTTTCATCATCGACACCACCGAAATTGCCCGAACAGACACAGGTCTTTTGTTTGGAATCCTTGTTCCGACCTCATGAACAGACCAAACAATCGGCAATTCAACGTGCACATGCAATGTTACGTCAAGCACCATCTCATATTCCAATCGCTTGGGGCAATACCAATTCGAAAGGCAAGGATTATCAACAAGCTTTGGAGATTGCCTGTCAGACAAGACGACCTGTTTACTTTGTATTGTCCCATCCATCGTCATCCTGTCAATTGGAATTGTCCTTGCCATGGGTAAATCCCAAAATCTTGTTGCAACGCAATTTACAACGATTGTGCGATTCTGGAAAGTACATTCCTGCCAATGCAATATTGGATTGTTGCCAACGAATTGAGAAACTGGTACCACCACAATTACAACAACAGCAGCAGCACCAGCCTTGGCAGATTGAACAAGCACTCGTTGAAATGGCCAGCATGCAACAAGGACGCCGTAATCAACCTCCACCGCCCTTTCGGTATCGACTCACAAATCAACGTTTGATTCAAAAACAATATCCTGCAGATCATACTGGACGACAACGACAAGAACGACGTGGACGACCTGAAAACAACAACAACAATAATAATAATAATCATCGTCATCAGAGCTTTCAGGAACGACCGGGATTCTCAAGTCGGAATGATCCACGGCGAGATAATGATTACAATGGCTCTTACCAAGATCGAAGGCGGCCAACAAACTATGGTGGTAATGGTGGTAGAGAAGAAGAAGAAGAACGGCGGCGGCGGCGGTGGCAACAAGCACCACGGCCAGGAAATAATAAACGCGGATATAATGACGACAATGTCCATAGAAGAGGGAATGATTCTGATCCAAACAAACGGCAGAGATGGGGGTAGATATGAAAGAAGCTAAGAACAGAATTTGGCTAGGTCCTCAAGAAAAGGTGTTTGGCGTTTGAGTGCGACGCATGAGATGTGGTTGCATCGGTCGTCCGCAGTATCATCGACAGAACAAGAGAAGACCTTCACATCCTATGGTATGGCTCGGACTATAGTATGGCCAATACCGTCCTCGCACTTGTTCGACTGGAATCGAACCCAGCCCTTCCCGGACACATCATGTACTAGTATAGTTAAAAGAGATAAGAAAGATGTTGTGTTGACTTTCATTGGTGACCCCTAATGTCGATCGGATGCTTCCTTCACACACATTCTACAGATCACAAAGCTCAGACGTCACAGAAGACCAAGAAGATGAAGAGATTGGCTTGCACACCTATCGTCGCTTGCGCTAGTATTATTCTGACGATCTGTGGGACCGAACTTGCCCTTGTTGATCCTTGATTTGTCCCTGCCTTTTTTCAAGAGTTCATTCGACTAACCAGAATGCGACTTCGAAATTTGACTAACAGGAATGAAGTGACATCTCCCCGTCTATCTCATCCCAACCTCGTTTTTCTTTTGCTGACGACGCCTCTGAATGGTGATGCTATACTGTTGAGACACACTACTGTAGCAGCTCATGATCTCTTAACGCTAGGCGAGACTCGAAACTGAGGCAAGAATTAATTGAATCAATTGCTTTGTTCAACGATACCGGGGAAAAAATGGATGTTACTAGCACATCTCGAATCCGAAAACGACCTGTCCTGTTTGGAAACCCCGCTCTGGGAACCTACGAGGGAGATGTCATGACGTTAGAACCGTCTACTGTAGCTGACAGTGTTTCTCCGTTAAATGAAGAAGGAGCGGAAGTAGTAGAATCAATGGTAGCCATGGTGGATGTTCCTCCGGACCAAGTACCTGAGGGAATTCTGAATCTGGCACGGTCTCACCGACCTTGGATTGTGCATGTTCGAATTGTTATTGCCGTACCGGATAGGACAGAGCAAGAGGAGGATGAAGAAATGGACAAAACGTATCTTGTTCTCTTTCAGATGACCACACCGGTTGCAGCGGATGCGTTCTATCACGACTTGGATGGCAGACCTTACACATTTTTGGATGAGACGATAACCTGCACGGTGTTACCAGTAGTGGCATTGAAGGGACATAACGGGGTCTTTCTGTTAAACCCGATGTTTGCTCCTAAACAAGTATCTACTACTGCTACCGGTAGTACGATTCAAGAAGACTTTAATTGTGCAGTCTGCCTAGAACACA
>JAAMXS010001022.1:0-22344 GCA_019693525.1 Cylindrotheca fusiformis | reverse complement strand
GATGGAAACACGAAACGAACGTACTCTAATAGGTGAATAACTCGACTGATTGCCATCGTGTTTTTCTGTTCAATGGTCGGGAAGCACTGCATGGCGACTGGTTCCTATATTATTATATTGTACTCAGCCCACTCTAGCAAAAGTTCATTCCTGCAATTGTTCCCGGTCTAGCTGCTACCATTTTGCTGGGTATACTATTCCCGCCTGTCCTCTATGCTGCACTGAAAAGGTCGCAAGGCCATTTTCGTATCTTCGACAATCGACTGTATAGCTCCCGTAGTACCCAAGACACAAAATAGAGGTGTGCAAACAAAGAGAAAGACCACACACGTAGCTGCGTGGCCATATCCCATGAATGTAACAGCCTCTTTCCATGAGCTCGTCTTTCGACGACAGAGAACAAGGTAAAAAATAGCTGGCCAACCAAAAATTGTCGGTGCACCAAACAAGGAGCCAATCAGTGCCTGCACATCTGCGAAGAACGGGATCAAGTTTCCCACGATAAAACCAAACACCAAATAGCCTCCGGTGATCAGAAACCAGTGAATGCTTCCCAGAGTGGATTCTTCATGGTAAGTGCTAGGGAATATATTCTGATGCAGCCAGTCATGCAGTGGTTGGCAGGCAATGACGTAGGAAACTGTAATGTGCAACGCCACCAGGGCACCCGCAAATCGCTGAGCGAGACCAGAGGGTACCGAGTCAGGCAAAAATTCCGGAGTATCGGCACCCTTGATACCATAAGCCACTACCACCGTTAGACCATAAACGGCACACATGACAAAATAGGCCAGGGAGCAAGCCTTTGGGAATTGACTGTGATAGGGAGCGAAAAAGCAAAACATGTGAGGATGACATAAGGAAAACCATGAATTCTTCCCGATAAGAGTTGGCGACGCTTACTTGGGTTCTTTCATTTCGGATATCAGCTCTAAATATATTGTTTGGCCTTGGTATGCGAACACAAAGGCGGAAAGGGCTTCCAAGAAGTCCAACATTGATGTTTCTGGTAAGGTTCCAAATGTCGTAGATTCTCCGAACGGCCCATGGTCATGGTTCAACAAGTTTACCAGAACTATCGCCAGTAGAATTAGAACGGCCATAGTTGATGGTCCACTGAGATATTTGGATATGCTGAAGAAATCTCGACTGCCAAAGTGAAAAAGATGTGAGAACAAGTTAACTACCGAACATTCATCAACTGAAACAGTTCCGTCTTACCATTGGCATGGCAGTATTAAAACTAATACAGCCACTAACGATCTTTCATAGCTGCATTTCAGACTGTCGTTGAACAACTCTCCGATTCCTTCGGCCAGAGCTATCAAATAATAAATAGCAATCGCACCCCAGTTCACCAACATGCAAGCTCTTGTAAAGACACCGGCACGCAATCCCAAAAACTCCGTGGAAGCATCCGCGTAGCTTCCTACGTCCAGATATTCCTTTTTTACCGATGCCAACAACCAGCCCGAATACGTTGCAACGACAGCAAACAATGGGACGGCGACGATAGTCCAGAACCAGCCCAAAGTTCTAGCGGCAAATGGGAGACTCAGAACGCCAGTTCCCATTACTTCTGAGAGCAGCAAAGTGGTTGTACCGTACCAAGGTGTACGTGCCGAGCCAATGTGTTCGTGGGAATGAGAGCCAGCATAGTTATTGCTAGCCAAATGATCATCAATGGAATCGGCTCCTTCGTCGATAAACTGGTCTTGTTCCAACGTCGATCTTACGAAGCCTTTCTTTCCAGGTGGATCTTGTTGGAAGCCATGACTCGTTCCAACTAGATGGTAATCATAGCCCTCTGAAGTTGCCTGATAGTCCCGAGCTGCGCCATTGCTGCTCTGCATGGTCGTTTCTTCTATTCCTTCAGTCATCGGAACTTAACAACTAGTTAATCTCGCTGATAAAAGACTAGCAATCATCTGTCATTCCCTGTTTGCATGCTCTATCTCATGTTTGATGTGATCTCGGAAAGGTAAGATTCTACAACAACGAAGGCTTCTTATAATAGACATCATCGTCCACCAACAAAACCAGACAGCAACAAGGCTGCTTGGGGCAATGTCTTCTTGCTCGTCCAACTGACAGACGACTGCATCCAAGGCAAAAAGGACGAATCACTCTCTGATAATCCGGACAAACATACAGACGAAGGTACTGTGGGATTTGGAATCCGAGACAAAAACGGCGAGATACACAGTAGGACTTGGAATCTGAGACAAAAAAAAAGTAAAATTATCACTTATGATCCGGACAAACCTAAAAAGTACCGCTGTAGGCGCCATGCCTTTTACATCCAAAGGGTGTTTCAATGTTACGATGCTTTCGCTTTCAAAGAATCATGCCAGGTGGATGGAACAGAACGTGCCAATGCAAGCGCGTCCCTCAGGGAATGTAAAAACATCACTTAATATTTCGGATAAACTAAAAAGTGTCGGCTCAATCACAATGTTTGCCCTATTATGCCTCCCCAACACATTGTATCACTCCCCAACTCAATGTCGAAGGGATAAATTGCAATCTCTTGAGAGAAAACAGAACAAAGAACCACCCAAACTGGATCTGGATTCTGCATCATATGTGAGAAGAATTGATGACAAAAAGTAAAACCGTCACTTGATTCGGACAATCTATGCAGGTACCATTTTTGCTCTTGTTTGCCTCCCAGATCTATAATTCCAACTGCATTTCATCTTGAAGCTGTGTGGGACTCTTGACGAAAAGAAATACTGTAGAAGAAAATTTGTTCCAGAATGAGGCAGGTATGTTCGTGCTATTGCACTAGAAGTTCGTGACAAAAAGTAAAAATATCACTTCATGCGGACAAACTTTAGGTGCCACCACCATGGCGCCATGTTCTTCCCATGTAGCCAGTTCAGAGCCCATTCGCTTCCCAAAGGAATGTGTTCCCGCTCGACAAAGTGGATGAACATCACCCCAGAGATTGATCCGGCATGAGACAGATCTGGAATGCTAATGCAAGAGTAATAGCATGGCTCTAAACCCCCTAAACCAGACATCATTGAGTCGTAAACATCAGTCTCATTTTCCAAACTGTCATTTAGTATGAGGCTTATTTACATCACTGTCACTATTCGTAAACTATTTATATCATCGTGTGTTGCTACAGCCCAGCGCTGGTCTTGATTCATATCTGCTATTATTCGTATTCTAGTGAAATCATCGAATCTTGCCACGTTGCCGCAATTCAAAATTGTGTCATGCTGCAGGTGCCCCATGTTGATTGCTCATCGTCAATATGTTCATGAGCATGCCTTTCTTTACTTCATCTTCGACAGAAGGGCCATTGTTCATTCTATCAATACTGAATGAGCTTGAACTGACCATCAAAGCGAGCTGTTGCAGACTTTCTCGAGCCAGTAAAAAGTGCCCCAATTCATTCCTCAGTTGAGTGATGTTGTTCAGCGCCGCTACACGAATGAGTCCGGCTGTTCCTTTGTTGGCTGCGTAGCCTAGGACGTTCAAAGCATGATTGTACAGACCTACAGACATTTCAATGGAACCTTTTGTTCGGGATCTCAGGCTTTCGCTATGGTAGACCAATGCCAGGTTGAGGACAACTATGGCGAGGGATATCTCTGCAGCGTTGCCAGGATTAGTTGGAAGATTTTCAATGTCAATGATCAGCAACTGATTGTAAATGTATCCAGAACGAACATGTTCTGTACCGAAACTAAAAGAGAAGGTGTCGTGACAACAACAGCCAGCAGAATTGGCAGACGAATTGCTAGACGATGATTTCGTTCTCATCGCTATCCGTCTAATCATTTGATAGGCATGCTTCAAGGAGTCATAAGCACATTGCCTTTTGCTGAAGTGTAAAAGGTCACCAACGGCCTTATTGTTCAAAGCAACTGCACGCTTGAGTTGATATTGCGACATGATGGCAACTGAGAGTCGAATGAACTTGGTTTATGAGACAGCATCAGTTTTCAGCAATGCAGTATGGGGGGCTGAAAAAGTGTCTCGAAACGACGACTAGGGTCGGAGAAACGGTTTTTTTCGTCGGGATTGGCTTGGTGATGTCTGCGCCACAACGGCTTTTAGGTTCGTTCGATCAGAGCATGCATATCGGCCGTCACGTTCGTCTCTGCTGGTCTTGTTAAATGTATCGTAGCCGAGTTGAGAGAAAATTCTACTCGGAGGTTATGTAGTCTTGGTTTCGTCATTCTGTGATCTGGAATAGTATATACTTTTCTTGCTTTTGTCTCCCAGATTCGGCTTTTGTTGAAGCATTCAAACCAATTTCTCCGCAAGGCCATTTCGATCAAAGCATTCTTTGAGTCTGATCTTTCATGCATTTTGTGGCTTCTTACGTGCAGAGAGATACTTGTTATGTCTGATCGACGAGATTGTGATTTTCCTATATTATGGTCCAAGCTTCTTCTTCATTCACTCTACGATTGAAGTTGGAAAGTTAAAATTCTGCAACATTCGCCAATGAGGAACCGTGGCGCTAAGTATATCCATCTCCAGAAAGGTATTTTTATCAACAAAACAGGTGGGGTTGGGGGTTGTCGTCACCAGTTTCTTCTTGTTGCAGCTAACTAAAATCGTCAGCGGAGAGGAAACAACTATAGAAGCAATATTGCTTATAGCCTACTTCGTCAAAGAATATTCCATGGTCCCATTTCAAAAAAAATTCCATTTTCCCACCTCACGGATGTTGTCCTGAAAGGCTGTTGAGCCGCGATCAGAGTCTGACCGTCTGTCACAATTTTGTTGCGACCAACAATGACAATGACTTTGCCCCCCTTGTTTTCGGCTCAGAAAAGCGATACGGTCCAGAACAGACATCAATGCAACTTGAAACGGCGGCGCAACACTACTCTGCTGCAAGTATCTGAACCCCCAGTTCGGCTCAGAAAAGCGATACGGACGTTTGATTGTCATTTCGACCTGCAGATGACAAGGTGGCTATATTGAAGTTAAGCGTGTTTCAAATACATGTCTGGCAATTTTGCATACAGAGAATCTCCTTATTAATAATACAGGGACGATGATTTCAAGGATTTGTTTCTCGTCACGCCAGTGCGCGAAGTGGCAAAAGACCAGTCAGCTGGATCGACTCTCGTGGTACGTAGTACATGCGAAGCGGGCATTTCCCTCCTTGCAAGAAACAAGTCCTTTCCCTTTCATTTTGTTGTGTCAATCGAACAATGACTTTCAATGACTTCCATCCGCTTTATGCACTACACAATAACGAATGTATGTAATGAAGACAGTCAAGAGCTCAATCATGGTAGGGAATACTAAGATAGTAGAAGAGAAGAAGAAGAAAAAACAAGACAACCACGACAAATACGATTGATGCAATGCAACATCTTGGAGGATGGCTTGGGGAAGATGTTCCATTGCAGACAACCGAATTCAGCCCTATTCATTAAATAAGCTCGGAAACTGATGATTCCAAAAGTTTTCCGGCAAACGAGGTCACAAAGATGGTCCGGCAAGCAAAGTTAGAAGACATGGCGAATGGGTCAATTCAGGCCATGAAACGCCTAAGAGTTGAGAAGAATCGATTGAAGAAACTGCAAACTTCGTCATTGGAACAAGATTCACAAGGCATTGACAAACTGAAGGAAACAATTGCCACAGTTAGCCAAAATAAAGAAACAATTTGAGAATTCACCCGAGTTGAAGAGGGTCGCTTCAGAGATACTAAACTGGGAAGTGAGATACAACCGAATTACGGTCCAGAACAGGCATCAATGCAACTTGAAACCGCAGCAACACTACTGCAATAAGTATCTGAAACAGCAATAATTCAGTCTCGTTCACCAGGAACGCTGGTTTACTATGTTCTTTCGCCAGCGAGTGGCTGAAGGATTCATCTTTGTACTGCAAGCTGGGATCATCACTGTTAGGCTCAGCATGGGAGGGAACTAAAAATGTCAGCGAAAAAAATACAACTATAGAAGGCTATATTGCTTATAGCCTACTTTGTCAAGATTATTCCCATGTTCCCGTTTTCAAAGAAAGTCGACATTGTGAAGTCGATTTCCGTCTTCATCTGTCGAAGGCCCGACGTTCACCAGTATCTCTGATTCACCGCGATCTTTCGCCGGTGGGTGGGGTTCTGGCTCATCATCTGGTTCATCCTCAAAAGATTCATCTTTGTACTGTGAGCCGGGATCGTCTCTGTATGGCTCAGGGGGCATCTCAAACGCTGTCATCGGATCGGATCCACTTCGGAAGGAAGAGGAAAAGGATCTCGAAGGCGGAGGATTCATATCATCATCATCTGGGGAAAACGTTGAGCTTCGCTTGGGAGCCAAGTTATTGCTCTGGTTGCTCGGGTCGAAGCTGGCAGCGCGCCGACGGCGACGACGAAATGGCATGCAACTCGTTGAAGGATCATCCTCCTTGGATCTGTGACAAATCAAATATGCAAAAGCAGCAATCCCAATAACAACGCAGACGCCACCAACAATGTAGGGGACGACGTCGCCGCCGCTGGATGGCTGCCTTGAAACTGGGAGCTTGGCCTCCCCTCTCACTTCACAATGCGGCCCGGTCCAGCCGGCTGGGCAGTCGCAACCTGGATTTGACTCTGCTGGTGTGACATAGTCTTTGCATGTTCCGTGGTTCGTACAAAAGTATAATGGGCGCCCAGGCGAGTTGCTTCCGTAGGTACAAATGTCAGTGGCCGGGTGTTGGCAAGAATCACCAGCAAACAGCGAATGATCTGATCCATCCAATTTCTCGTCCGTTTGGGAGCAGTCGCACCCATGTTCTTCATTGTTCTTGACACACTTTGATCCATGCAGACACAAGTGTTCGTCAGCGCCACACACTTCTGCCTTGTGTTCGCACTCCAAGCCAAACTAAAATAACAGAGCAACAGTCGTTAGAAAATATTCCAAGCTAGCAAGCTTGCATGAAAAGAAGAAAGAAACCTACCCATCCCGATGGACAGACACAGTGCTCAAAGTAAGTCTCGTCGTAGGTTTTGTTCAAGTGAGCGACGTGATCAATGGCGTCATGGTAATCAGTCAAATCCTTAGCTCCCTTTGCGCAGACTCCTCCGTTTTGGCACTGTAGGCGGCACCGGTAGAATTTGTCGTCATTGTCGTCGTCAGTTGAAATGTTCGGAGTCACGTTGTCTTCAGAGTCGTAGTTGGCATAGAGGGGCTCGTCACATCTGTACCCGCCATATCCAGAAGGACACAAACAACCTCCTCCTTTGTCATCTTTGGGGCATTTTCCATTGTTTACACAGAAATCAGCAGAATCCATCGAATCGAGGGTTCCCTTAGTACAAAGCGAGGTCATTTCATATTGGCAGTGTTTGCCTGCATACAACGTTGAGTTGGTTGCGGCAGTTTCGCAATTGCATCTGTAGTCAGTTCGCCCATTGTCAAGGGGGTAGGGTTCACAAGTACCACCATTATAGCAGAAGTCGTCACCGCATTCCACGAATTCATCCATAACTTGCGGGTGGTCCGCTTGGTTGATCAAGTCGTCAACATCTTTTTGGTACTCGCAACGGAAACCGGTGAAATGGTCCGGACAGTCGCACCCTGCCAACACTGAATCTCCGCAAGTTCCAGAATTTGTGCAAAAGTTGGCCAGAGAGATATCATCTCCAGGATCAGAGCAAAACGATGTTTGTTTGTATTCGCATTGGATGCCGGCAAAGATATCACTGTCCGTATAGGCAGAAGAACAGTCGCAGTGCTGCTTCGCGGTCTTTACTCCTTGGGAGTCTTTCACAATGGTCGTGACGCATGTGCCGCCATTGAGGCAGGTCAGATCGCCGCATGCTTCAAACTCTTCCTCGCCAGAATTAGATTGTTCGTTGGTTTGAAATTCACATGACATACCAGTCCTATGGTGCCAAAAAAACCAGATGATAATGTCAGATGCTTTTCTTGTTCCCAACAATGAATGAAAGGGCAAAAAAACTCGAAGATACGTACCACCCAGCGGGACATTTGCACCCTTTCTGAGGATTCTCTTCATCGCATGTGCCGCCGTTGGAGCAAAAGTGCACTCCGGCCAACGAGTCTCCTTGATTGGATCGGGAACAGAACGTTGTAGATTTGTGCTCGCAATAAAGACCACCATAGCGATGTTCGTCATCATATGCCCCTTCGCAGCTGCAATGGAATTCTGTTTTCGAGTTTCCATCTACTGAATTAATTGTTGTTTTGATACAACTTCCACCATTGCTGTAAGAACCACAAACAGCAGCGTTAGAAAAGGATTGACATCTGCAAGAACGATAAAAGAATCAAAACCCCGACTTACTAGCAATAGCCATTGCCGCATTCTTCTCCCTTGTCAGCGTGCGCGTTGCCTTCGACAGCGACATCGCACATGGTGCCGCTCCATCCAGATGGACATTCGCAGCCATCCAATGGTCCCCCTGCGCATTTTCCACCATTGACACAGAAACTTCCCCCCGGATTTTCGTCCGAGCAAGTATCACTGCTCCTGTATTCGCATTGTGGACCGGCAAAGAAGTTGGTTCCATCAGTGGCTGGACCACAGTTGCACTCGTAAATGGTTGTCTTGTCACCAGTGGCTTCGTTGGTACTCTCGATAGCTTCACAAGTCCCAGAATTGTAGCAAACCAAGTCGTCTCCGCAAGGAACCCCATCTTCGGTGTCGTCGTTAAGATCATCAGCGGTCTCTTGATATTCGCATCGCATTCCATTCTATTTTTGAAAAAGAAGAAAATAAAAGTTAGCAAGAACAAAGAGTAGTAAAGATACCCAAACAACAACAACAACAACAACAACACAACAACAACGTACCCAATCAGGTGGACAATCACAACCGTGACGAACATTTTCTGGGTTACATTCTCCATGGTTGACGCAAAAGTAAGCACTTTCCAGGCCAAGACCTTCCAATGGTTCGCTACAAAAGCTGGTAGCTTCATACTGGCACATGTCTCCAGCCTTGTCGGGAGCAAGGGATAAGAAAGAAACGGTTAGAACCAGGAAATAAGAAAACTACCGAGCCAAATAATGAAAAAAAAGGACCTACCCATGCCGTCGTTTCTGTCGTTGCCGTACTACAGTCGCAATGATTGACCTCCTTTTCTCCGCCATCTTGCGAGTACAGCAGTGTTGTGACGCAGACACCACCATTGTGACAGACTAGATCGTCTCCACATTTTCCAAAATCAATCGATTCTCGGTCGGTTGGATCGTCTTCTGTGTTCTCGAATTCGCACGAAAAGCCAGAATAACCTGGACGGCACTTGCATCCCCGTTCCGGATCCTCTTGGCAGGATCCGTGATTGGTACAAAAGAGGCGTCCCTCCATGGAATCGCCATCGTGCGTACAAACTTGGGTGGAGGGGAATTGACAGCTTTCTCCGGCATAATGGAACTTTTCATCAAAGGCCGAGGAGCAATCGCAGTGATATTCCGTTTCAATCGCACCATCGGGCTTGAGAACTTCCGTCGAGGTGCAGATTCCTCCATTGAGGCAGACACGGTCTTCACCGCAGGTGGATGCTTCTGGATACTCATCTTCGAGGGCATAGATATGGATTTCGCAGTGATCTCCTTTCCCTGTGGATTTACAAGGAGAAGAATGCGTTTAGAACAAAGTAGGGGGAAACCACGACAAGTAGATATGGGTGTTCTTTCTCAAGAGCTCAAATTGCATTCATCGGTCCCACACTTACATCCTTCCGGGCAGGAACATTCCTTAGCACCATCCGTAGGGCATTCTCCTGAATGGACACAAAACATGGCATTATCACCGGCATCGTCATCGGTACAAATATCGGTCGATCTGTATTGGCAAGAACTGCCTGCCCAATAGTGTTTTCCATCAAACGTTTGAGAACAATCGCATGTTTGACTTGTTCCTGTGGTTCCATCCTCCAGTGTCAAAGATTTGGTAACGCATTTGCCATTGTTGAAGCAATAGACATCACCACACAATTCCACTCCACCAAATGCAGTATCATCATCACTTTCGTCGTCATCGTTAAAGTAGGATTCGTCAGCATACTCGCATTTGAATCCAGTCTGCACAACAACAACAACATCAAAAAACGAGGGGAAGAAAAACACAGGAGGTTAGACCTTGCTCTGTGCGAGTATAGGCAATTCATCTTTCATCGTCGTTGGTACGTACCCATCCATTGGGACAGTCGCATCCTTGATACGGATCATCCTTGCAGGTTCCATCTGAAAAAAGAAAGAAAAAAGGGCGAGTCGATGTTTCAAGATGAGTCACATGGGTAGAAAAAGGTTTGTCACACCATCTCAACGTCACAAGACGTCCTTACCATTGGTACAAAAGAGGTTCTCATCCGTGTCGGAACATAATTGGGTCGATTCATGTTGACAGTATTTTCCAGCAAACAAACTACCTCCAAATGCTGCCGTGGTACAGTCGCAATGATACTCGGTAGTGACATAGCCAACATCTTCATGTCCAATCGTTGTTTCGATACAGGTACCTCCATGATAACAAAACAAAGTTTCATCATCATTGCCATCACCACCACCAACGAAATTACCGCAACTGTCAGCGGGAGCCTCACAAAGGGGTCCTCCATAGTCTTCTGTACAGAGACATTGCATGTGTTCTTCAATTTCTTGATGTGACCATACATGATTCATGAGTTTAGCTTCGGCAGGATCTCGAATTCCAATCACACATCTTCCCTCATTTTGACAATCCAAGGTACACTCGGGGACAGATCCTCTCTTGAATTCGCAATGTTTTCCTTCCCCTGTTGTTGTTGTTGTTGTTGTTGGGCAAAATTATTTAGGAAACGAGAACCGTCGCAAAGGCATAAAAGAGAAAGATAGCTGCAAACTTACATCCGGAGGGGCATAGACATGGCGTAGCATCGTAGGTCCTGTCCATGAAATAAAAAGTAAGGTGCTATATGTGAGGAAACAAAAGTACAGATTGACACCTCTTCTTCTTTTTTTCCTTCATGATCCACGTACGGGTAATCTGGATTGCAATCGCCTCCATTGACACAAAATTCCGTTCCTTCTTCATTGCAAGTCTGCTCAAAGGGTGTTTCGCAATACTTTCCAACATATCGTGTCCCATCCGAGGCCACCGCTTGCGAACAATCGCAAAAGAGTTGATCATTCCCAAACTTGTCCGCCATGCCTGGAATACATTCGCCTCCGTGATAACACTTGTGACTTTGATCGCAACTTTCGTACTTGTGATCGCACAGGACACCCGTCCATCCATACGGACAACTGCAATGCATACCATCCTGGTGTGTATGATCTTGATTCAAGACATGGTCGGAAAAGTCAGCCACACCAAATTGACAGGGTGCGTCGTTCGGGCATTTCAATGTGCAAGTTTCGTCATTTCCAGCTGCAGCTGCTGCAACTGTAAGAAACAACAACGATATCATCCGGAACACAAGATGAGGAGTTGTCATGGTCATAAAATATGAAAAGGCAAGTGTTGTGGTCTCAGGGGCAATTTTGGCCACGGTTATTTTTTTTCTTTCTTCTGTTGGTGATGTAGAATATAAGAACGACCGAAATATTTCAATGAGTGAAAGAGAGAGAGAGAGACAAGACGTGAATTCCCTCAAAATCCCATCAGCAAATCCCACGGCATATCCCCCCTAAGAGGTGTGTTTCCTTCCTTCCTTCTACATTTACAGTTCTACTAGTGTACAGAACGCATCAAACACCCTTTCGAACGAGATGAACGGAAAAATGAATCCCGAGAGCAGATCTGTCTTCCCCCACCATGTCTCCGGGTTCTGTTGGCCAATAGTCTTTTGTCTTGCACATGCAACTTTGCGTTAAGTAGGCATAACATCCACGACTTGGCTCCATTCCGGGTGTATCTTGGGTGACTTGCGCGGGCCTGGGAATTGATGAATGCAAGCACGGCCTGGTGACTGACGGAGGTTCCGATATCCTGACTAATTTTTTTTTGGTTTCTCTTGCTTGTTGTTATTGGCCGCAACAACAAATGAGAGGCAAGAAAGATAGGAAAACTCTTGTGGCTCCAGGTATAAAACTGAATCTGCCACGTGCTACTTACAGCTTGTTACAATCAACTACAAACTAGCATAAGCGTGCTGTTCCTTCTGGTGTGTTTCTTTTTTTGCTGTAGTGGTGTGATATGATGGTTTGGCACTATAGCTTGTTTTATATCAACTACAGACTCTATCGTAAGCCTGCTCACGCTGTAGCTACCTTCCTACCTTCTTCTTTATTAAAAAGTCGTCCTATGGCACCGTAGAACAAGTGCTGGATGGGATACTTGTGATCAAGTCCCTTGCATGGATAGTACATTACTATCTGGATGGTCCAACAGTCTCTGTCCGCAACTTTGTATCAGAAGGGAGAGAGAGAGAGAGAAGAAATGGCATGGTCCGACCACATGCGATTTCGTTTCAAAGGTATCGAATCTTCCCCCTGGGATCATGTTTCATTGTTGTCGTCGATGTCGCCGCTGCCGTTTTCATCATCTCTTCTTCTTCTTCTTCGTCGTCGTCGTCATCTTCGTCCATGGTATCATTCAATGGCATTTCAAACTCTTCATCCGAAAACGAATCTTCGGAAAAGTCAGCCGTCTTGAAGGAAGATTCCTTCTCATCATCCTCATCCTGCTGATCTTTTGTAGTAGTTGCTATCATGGAGCATGATGGTGATGATAGTGGTTCCCTTTGCTGTTGTTGTTGCCGTCGTCGTTCTTGTTGTTGTTGTTGCTCTTGTCGATGTTGTTGTAAGATCTTGTGTTGAAGAAGAATCAGCATAGCGTCCTCATTTCGTGCCGTAGCAGAAGAATAATAACCCATCAGACTGCCAGAGGATGCTGGGTGCGACGAGCTACTATTGCTATTATTATTGTGATGATGTGATGCTACGATTACCATTTCTCAAGTCTTCTCTTGGCTGCTTTTTTTTAGATTTTGCAATCTGATCCTCGTTGTCCCCTTGTTGTTGGGGTGGGCATGTGTTCCTTTATATATTATGGTCAAAATCGGGAATGAGTGCAGGCAGTTTTGGATGACGACCGAGTACAGTACAGTGTAGTAGATCTGCGTAGAAGGCCGCTCTAAAAGTGTAAGAAAGTTTTGCTTCTCAATTTTCTATGGAGGATTTCGTAAACTAGTTCGCGACCCTGCCAATGGCGGTGTGCGTCAGGCATATTTCTTTCGCACCTCGAACATGCATTTAATCTCTCTATTTATTGTTCCTAATCGTAGCGAACAACAAGGGCACGATTCGGTTCTCCGTTATCAACTCCCAACAACCTGGCTTTTCGGCGAGCAAGTGAAGTTGCCTCATTCCACATGTATGATGCATGTGTATACATAAGAGCTGTGGGTTGGAATAGCACTCACACACATGTACACACACTTGTCTAGTGCGAAGCCATCGCATCCCATCCCTCTCCTCGTCCTGCTGGCCAAGAAGGAATGCTTTTAGAAAACCAAGCATACTCAGGTAGGTGATATACCATCATATGTAGCCAAAAAATCCAAAACTGCTTCTGATTTGATGAATGCGCGACTTCCAGAATGTGCCAAAACCAAGAATACTGCTTTGTTGGTGTTACACCATTGCAGCGATAAATCCAAAACTGCTTCCGATTTGCTGATGGGATCTAAATGCGCGACTTCCAGATTTTGTCGAAACCAAGAATACTACTCTGTTGGTGTTTGAGCAGCGATAAATCCAAAACTGCTTCCGATTTGCTGGTGGGATCTAATGCGCGACTTCCAGATTTTGTCGAAACCAAGAATACTACTCTGTCGGTGTTACAGCATAGAGTAGTAGTAATAAATCCAAAGCTGCTCAATGCAAGAGAATGAGCCCGAACCAAGAATCCTAATCTGTTAGTGTTATCCAAAGCTGCTTCTGATTTGCTGATCAGAATGTGCCCAAACCTATGTAGAACACTACGTACTCGTTCAACAGCTTCTGAAACGCCGGTTCACCATGATGGACGGACAGACCAGGATCTTTCTGAACCTAATCATAGCATCCAAGATCAAGGATTCGCACAACTACCTCCGATAAATCCAAAGCTCCCGCAACACGAATCTTTTTGCTGTTCGGATGCAACAATGAGTGAATTGAAAAGTTTGTCCAAACAAAGAGAATACTCTGTTGCCGTCACGCCATTGTGGAAGGACAGACAGATCCAGATACAATCCAAACAAAGGCGCTTCCAACAACGAGCTTCCGATCTACAGATCTTGGTGTTCTGATGCAGTGCGTGACTTGAAGAGTGGGTGGTCGATCCATCCATGCCAGAAATCAATATTAAGTCATGGATCAATGAAGCTTCGGCTCCACAGGTGCAATTCCAAGAAGTTTGATTTGTTTGGTTGTGTGATGCAGAAACTCGAGGAGGCTTTTTATAAAAGAAATGATGAATTGTGTTTCTCTCTATCATGAATGAAAGATAAATATACCCTGAATCTATGACAGGAAGCTTTTTTTGGGCAACAGCTTTCAAGTGCCTGGAAGAATCCACCAGCAGAGAGGTTATTTCATTGAATAACGCGGAATTATATGCTGAGATATGGACCGAAATAGAAAAAAGAGACCACAAGGAGACAATTGTATGGGGGAGAAATGTCGTCTTCAATTCCAATGCGGTTTCATCGAATGGTTGATGTCTGGCTAGACAACAGCTAATGCCGCGATATGACTAACAACTTTCGGTGCGAAGAGCTAGCGTGTGGTCCCAACCCAAGGTTGATTCAATCCATCTCTTTGATTTGGCAGATATTTGATTCTCTAACGTCCTATCGATGTGAAGAAGTAGGCAATTGTAATAATTTCTTCTCGCTAGCAGTAAAACACTTCGACATTATATTCCCTGCCTTCATTAGTGTCTCTCTGGCTACAGTCGGCCTGGAAGGAGGAGGGTGGTGGGTCTGAGGGAGATTAATCTACCGATTCACTCGACTGTGAGTGATTTTTTGGCCTTCGGCATCAAGGACATCCGTAGACCACGTACGCCTACATACCTACCCGAACGTCAGAAGACAGACGTTGCTATGTTTTCCGTTGAGCCTCACCCGAAAGGCAAAAAACACGGCTCGCCAACAGCGGACGACGCACTCAACCCATTTCCACCCGGCATCGAATCATTATTCCATCCCTATCTTTCCTGTTGCTGTTCTTTTAATATCAGAATGTCAACTCAAGCCAGAGGGTTGCAAAACTTCATTTCCGATCTCCGAAATGCCAAATCCAAGGTACGAATGACAGCAATGACGACGATGACAACTGTATCGAAGCCTGTGCGTTGGTGGTATTCTCTTGGAAAGACTCAATGCGGCCCGGCGCGCCAAAGTTCCTTCATGTCTGTTGATTGTGGAATGCTACATAGAACTCCGGCGCCTAAGTAATTTCTTCATTGCGACTATTTTAGCCATTGATGTCGTGATCGAAAATTATAAAAGACCCGAAATGAGCAGCATTGACCATGGCCAAGCAATGGTCCTTTGTGAGGGCCTATGCAACTGTTGATCGTCTTTTGCAATGTCATAAAAGAATATATTTGTTGCTAACTCGAATTCGCTTGTTCCGATTCTCAGGAGGAAGAAGAGCAACGTGTGGACAAGGAATTAGCCAACATTCGTAAAAAGTTCACTGCCACGGGAAAGCAACTCGGAGAAGACGGCTCAAACACTTCTCTTTCCTCGTATCAAAGAAAGAAATATGTGTGGAAACTAGTATATATTCACGTTCTAGGTTACGATGTGGATTTTGGATACCCAGAAGTGTTGGCATTGGTGCGATCCAACAAGTACTCGGAAAAATGCGTCGGGTACACCTCGCTCAGCTTGCTCCTTCGAGGCGACGATCCGCTCATGAATTCCATTCTCAGTACCATTCGAAGGGATATGACAAGTCCGCAGCCAACGAGTGGAAAAAACAATGCGCCTACCACAGACACTGCGCAGTCTTTGGCTCTCTGCACTATTGCCAACATTGCTGGCTTGGAGCTTATTCAAACTCTGCATGCAGAAGTGCAGCATACCCTTGTTGCAAAATCATCAACTCCTAATGTCAAAAAGAAGGCTGCTCTTTGTCTACTTCGTCTTGTCCGTACCAGTCCGAAGATTGTCTCGGGTAGAGAATTTGCACCTCACATGGCTCAATTGCTTCAAGATCGCCACTTGGGAGTCCTTACCAGTGCGATGAGTCTACTGTATGGTCTTGCCTCCCAGAATCCTCGAGATTACGAATCACTCATTCCGTATGCCGTTCACATTTTGGGAATGCTGGTGCTCAAAAAAGCGTGCGCTCGGGAATACCTGTACTACCGGACACCCAGTCCTTGGCTGCAGATCAAGCTACTCAAGTATCTGCAACTCTATCCACAAGCTCTGAATAGCGGACAAGAAAAGGGAGCTCCCAAGGGAACCAGGGAACATATCGGCCAATTGACGACGGTTGTTTCTAAGATTATGACAGAGACGGACGTCTCGGATTCGATCAACAAGTCCAATGCTGACCATTCGGTATTGTTTGAAGCTGTGAGTCTCATTGTCACTTGGGGATCCACAGGGCCAGCGCAACTACGTGAAGGTGGAATGAAACTTTTGGGCAAATTTATTTCCGTGCGGGAACCCAACATTCGATACTTGGGATTGTTAACGATGGCCAAGTTGGCGCAATTGGAAGGAACTGCCAGTTCCATCAAGAAGCACCAAGCAACGGTTCTCGTATCATTGAAGGATGCAGATATCAGTGTTCGCCGCCGAGCACTGGATCTTTTGTTTGTGATGTGCGATACTGACAATGCCGAACGTATTGTGGACGAACTTGTTGCCCACTTGGTCATGGCCGATGCTGTGATTCGGGAGGAAATGGTTTTGAAGATTGCCATTTTGGCAGAAAAGTATGCCACGGATCTTCGATGGTATGTGGATACGATTCTAAAACTCATCTCGATCAGCGGAGATCACGTCAGTGATCCCATTTGGCATCGTGTCGTGCAAATTGTGACCAATCACCCACAAGGTGATTTGCAGGCATACACTGCCGCCACATTGTTGGTGGCAGCAAGTCCTCGTCGATGCCATCAGACTGCTGTTCGAGTTGCAGCATATGTTCTTGGAGAATTTGGGTTCCTGGTTGCTGAACGCCCTGGTATGAGTGGAGAAGAACAGTTCCGTATTTTGCACCAACATTGGGCCACTGTGGATGAGCAGACGCGTGCCATCTTGGTGAGTACGTATGCCAAGCTTGCCAATCTCTACGAAGAATGTCGACCATTGGTGGCTCCAGTATTTGCTCGTTGCAAGAACTCGGTCGAGGTGGAGATTCAGCAGCGTGCGGCAGAGTATGCGGCCATGAGAGAAGCCTTCAATCCAGAGGCTGTTGAGGATCTGCTTCGTGAAATGCCTCCCTTTGAAGATAAGAAGCAAAGCGCCCTCGAGCAGCGTCTTCGAGAGAAGGAGGGCGATGATAGTGCTGCCGTCGCAAAGGCGGTTCGACCAAGTGCCGAACAGCGAAAACGTGCAGCCCAAAGTGCAGCAGCGGCTCGAGCTGCCGAAGAAGTGGCGGCCCAACAAGCAAAGAACAACGGCAACTTGGACGACCCCATCAGTCCGATCAGTGGTACGTACTTATTTGTAGTCTTCGATTATTTAGAAGCATCCATCTTGGTTGTTGCTGATTTTTCTTCTCTTTCTACGTTTCGTTACTAGATGGAAGTCCAGGTGCTGACCCACATGAAAAAGCTACGATTGGTATCCCCAAGGATGTGATTCCTGCGATGCGAAAAGCTTTCTCGAACCTATGCACTGCACCTTCTGGCGTTTTGTTTGAGAATTCTATATTGCAAGTAGGAGTGAAACATGAATATGTTGGTGCACAGGGGAGGATTTCTGTCTTTTTTGGGAATCTAAGGAAAACTCCGTTGAAGAAGTTCCGTGCGGTCTTGGAAGAGTCGAATCATATCAAAATGCAAAAGCAGGGAACGCAAGGCCTGCTCGATGACGGCGAAGACGGTGGGTGCACGGTGGAACCTAGAACTCAGGCAAAGTTGCTCTTGCTTGTAGAAGTGGCAGCGCCATTTGATGATGCTCCCGCTATGCGTGTAGTTTTTGAAACTGAGGAGGGCGAAGTTCATGAGTATCCACTTCGACTGCCAATTGTTGCGACTTGCTTTATGGAACCAGTGACGCTGGAGCCCGCAGCTTTTATGCAGAGATGGAAGAGTCTGGAAGGCCAGGACCGTGAATGCCAAGAGGTCGTCAAAGCTCCGCCGAACGCACCAAAGATCGACGAAGAATACATGAAACGCATTGCTCATATAATAACGAATGGTCTCAAGTTTGGTAGGTGCCAAGGATGTGACCCAACCCCTTGGACTGTCTCTGGAGCAGCCACGTTCAAGACTGGAGCAAAGGATGCGAACGGCAACAATATCAATGTTGGGTGTCTCGTAAGAGTTGAAGCAAACCCTCAAGCAGGGGCTTTCAGGGTGACAACGAGGACACTGCATCCACTTTGTTCAAAGGCAGTCAAGAATGTTGCTCTTGTCAGTATCAAATTGGCTTGAGAAGAGTGAAGAATGCATGCGCATTCCTTTGTACCATTTGGGTGTTGTTCGGAAGGAAGTGCTTGGAAACCTCTAAAAGTATTTCGCATAACGTGGCTACGGCTTTGAAGATTGTAGAACAAAAGTTGAGCCACAGTATATTTGCATTATTGTCTGTTTTGATCTTAGAAATTTGGATGCCTTTTTCTTTGAGGTTGCTGATCATTTCATATTTGTTCGACAAGTTGAATGTTGAATGTTGTCGATCCTGAATGATTGGAGTAAGGTTCTGGGAGACGGGAGCTGACACTTGCTTGACTTGGTCTGTCCGTCGGCCGATATATGGTCTTGCCTGCCACCCGGAAAGACAACATCTCCAACCATTTCAAAATGCTGCTATCAAGAAAGAATCAAAAGAAAAAAGAGGTGAGGGCGGTGAGCTTGCGACAGAAAGCAAAGGCGGAGCCCCACAAGACACGCCATGAATGTTCAAAAAAGAAACGATGTTGCAATATACAATCTTTCATCAGGACGGACGCTTCCAGAATGGCTAGGGGAACGAGCTAGAAGGAATTTGGCAAAGCGAGACGAAGGAATTCGACGAAGGATTGAACTTATTCAAGATTTTCAAATGCCAAGTTCATCCTCCAAAGTTGTACAGAGTAGTGATGGAAGATATGTGGTTGTTGCGGGAACGTACCCACCACGGATTCGGTGTTACGATGTCCACGACTTGACGATGAAATTTGAGCGCTACGTCGATTCTCAAATTGTCGATTTGGTCATGCTTGGTGAAGACTATGGGAAGATAGGAATTCTAATGGACGACCGGACAATCGGCTTTCATGCTCACTATGGAAAGCACGAAACCATACGGATCCCAAAGTTTGGAAGAAGTATGGCATATGAGCCGACAACATGCGAGCTATTGGTGGCAGCTAGCGGGGATCAGATTTATAGATTGAATCTGGAGGAAGGGCGATTTTCGGAACCTTGGACGATGGATAGTGCTGTATCAGCAGGCTGCATATCTGTGTCACCATCCCAACCGCTGGCATCGGTTGGGTGTGATGATGGGATTGTTCGGTTCTGGGACAATCGATCACCCGACACGTTGTTGAAACCGTTCTTGAAACTCGATGTTCAGGCTGCCACTGGTGGATTTGGCTTTGCCGAGGAGATGAATGTATACAATCACAATCCTCATGAAATTACTAGTATAGCACACGACACATCGGGCCTCTATATGGCAGCTGGAACGGCAGGTGGGCTGGTAGCCCTGTACGATGTCCGAACTAGCAAGCCGCTGCACATCAAGGAGCACAAACATGGAATGCCAATTCACACAATTAAATTTCATCCTGGCAGCGGCTGCATAATGAGTTCGGACGAAAAACTTGTCAAAATATGGAAGTACAAAGCATCTGGGGACTTGGTTCGGACCACTGCATCCCAATTGGAAGAGCGAAGTGGTGATTCGTCGCTTGGTTCGATTGTTGCGAATGTGGAAGGATCTGGGAACTTTTCGAATTTCATCATGGCAGGAGATGAAAGCGATCCGACCGGAGACCGTAGTGGTGTCATGCTGTGCGCTACAGATCAGCCAAAGCTGGAAACCTTTTACATTCCAAAGGTTGGACTGGCACCGAAATGGTGCTCCTTTTTGGAGAACATTACCGAAGAGTTGGAGGAACGAGACTTGCAGAGAGATTCGGCAGTTGGATCCAATGTCTTGGTCCGAGATGGTGAAGAAGCAGTGTTTGAGAATTACAAGTTTGTCAGCCGGGATGATTTGGAAAAGCTCGGTGTATCCGATTTGATTGGTACTCCAATGTTGAAAGCCTACATGCATGGATTTTTCATGGACACGAGTTTGTACAACAAAATTCGAGCTGTGGCCAATCCATTTGAATATGAAGAATACCGTAAGAAGAAGCTTAAAGAACGTTTGGAAGCCAAACGTGGTAGTCGCATTGCTCCCAAAGACGGTCACAAAAAGAAAACGACTGTCAACCCAGCGTTGGCCGAACGTCTTCAAGATAAGGCAGGATCCTCCAAGACCAAAGGTGCCAAACTTGCCGGACAAATCTTGTCGGACAATCGTTTTGGAAGTCTATTTACGAATCCAGACTATGAAATTGATGAGGAGGATGAAGACTTTAAGCTGCGCAATCCAAGTGGAGTTGCCGCCAACAAGAAGAATCAAAAGGATGATATGGACAGTGACGATGACTCCAGCGTTAAAAGCGACGATGTAGGAGTGTTTCGTCGCGTTGATCCAGATGATGATGAAGTTGATGATGAAGAATCTGATGATTCCTTGGAAAGCGACAGTGATGACGAGGATGGTTTTCGTGGTGGAAAGGTACGAAAACATGTTGATGTATTCTCGCATTTTCGTGCAACCCTCTCACAAATATATGTGTTTTTCCCCTTCCGAACAGGTACGCGGAGAAGCTTATGATGAGGTCAAGGCTATAAAAAAGAAGGTCAAGCTGCAAGTGAAACAAAAGAAGCTCCGCAATAATAGTAAAAAGTCCAAAAATAAGGCAGTCATGTATGAAGCAGACGATTTGGGCGATGCAAACGACGCTGCAGTTCATGCAGGCTTGGGCGAACAGAATGCATCGCAGTTGGCAAAGGAAAAGATCCGAAAGATGAACATGCCGCTAGAACAGAGATTCCAATTGGAAGAAGTGGAACAACCGTTGGTAAAGGTTGTCAACAAGGGTGGTGCCAAAGAAATCACATACGTTCCTAAAGATGCTCGAAAGAAGCAACTACTGGAACAAAAGCAAGAAGAAAGTGATGACGAGCCCTATTCACGAGTCAAGAGACAACGGAGAAGCATGAAAGAGATTCGTAGGCATCGATAGTTTGCTACTAATAGTAGGAAGGTTGTTTTCAAACTATTTGATATGAGCACTTGTGATTATCAGCACTCGCTAGATAGTAGATAGATTTCTTTAATAGGATGGGTGGTGAAATCTTGGATCTAGATTCGCCAGGCTGTAAAGGGGGAATCTCTCTCTGTTGATAAGGGGGTACAGTTCTGCAAGGACAATTGGTCTGTCTGTATGCTCACAGGAGAAGAAGACTCGCCAAAAGACACCCGTCATCTCTCGTCATCCATCAAATAGTTTTTTTTCACAACAAACGACTGAATAATAGCATTCTGGTTCTTGTTGACGGCAATACCATTCACCAGAACCCAAAGATCTTCGATTCGTAGAGCATTGAAAAAGCATGAAATTTCTTTCCCTTGCTCGTAGCCGCCGAGTTGCTGCGTTGCAAAAACCTCTCCTCCGAAATACTACTACTGCTACCCGATTTTACTCGGGACCGACTGTGGACTTTGATCATTTCACATCCGGTTGGTCAAATGTCGGTGACTTGGAAGAGTTTAAGAAACGAGGAAAGTACGAATTGCAGACCTTCAATAAGATTTCTCCTCAGGGACTTGCAACCTTTCCAAAGGATCTGTACAACGTCCAGGCCTATGCCGATGCGGTGGATAGTCCAGCCCAAGCGCTAATGTTGCGGTCCCACAAATTGCAAGAAGAGGAGGTTGGAGCATCCGTTCGGTGCATTGCCCGATGTGGCGCTGGAACCAACAATATTCGTAAGTGATTGCAAGCTATACTACAGTTTTGAAACGACAGGATGTATCTTAGACTTCCCTCTTCTCAATTCACAACTTGTTGCATCTTACAGCTGTCGCCCGAATGACCGAGCTTGGGATTCCGGTATTCAACACTCCTGGAGCGAATGCGAACGCTGTAAAGGAATTGGTTGTTTGTGGTTTGTTTCTGGGAAGTCGACGAGTACTGG
>JAAMXS010001020.1:0-13741 GCA_019693525.1 Cylindrotheca fusiformis | reverse complement strand
GTTTTGTGCCAAGTTTTAGTACTTCTCCTACAGTATGTGCATACGCTTTGCTGATTGTCTTCCTGTTGGTCTTGGCTGTGGGATCCATGATATGAAGATGATTTTCCTGGGGTTTCGAGTCTCTGGCATCGCTGATAATGTCTCTAGCCACCTCAACCTTCTGATTTCCATTGTTTGGTGGATTGTGTAACAGTTACCCATCATTTCTCTGGTTTTCTCATTGTGGATTCGCTTCTCTTTGACATCAAACATTGTGATATTCGCCATGGCTCTTAGGCATCTGTGGTGAAAAGATTCCAATCTCTGTCTGTCCACTTGTTTCAGGGCCCAGCTTTCGCACCCAAATAGAAGTATGTTGGATGACCCACATATTACAGAAAAGTGTGTGGTAGTTCCGTTGCTTTAGCTAGCGTACGTGAAACCCCGTGTAAATCTCGATTTCGTTCACTGTCTCGAACTCCCTTACCCCAGAATTGGCAGAAAAACTGCTCTCCAGCAAGCCTATTCCATTTTTTGGTCCGAGCAGTCCGTGATGCACCTCGCGATTCTTTAAGTGGCAGCTGGAATCAAATGGCTTGGTTTTGAGGATGGGCGAAAGCCTGACGGAGCAATCTGTCGTAAATTGCGTCTCGAGTATTTCGCCTGGCTGGATGAGCGCAAAAACTGCCATAAAATCATGGGTTGGGCTCAAGAATGTTCTCCTTTCGTTATTATTAGTAGTATTACGCGAACGAAGCTTTGAATTTATGGACAATGCTGCTTTCTGGCTGCAACCTTCAGATAAATGCGGAATGTTCATGATGGAGAGTTTATGGACATGGTCGCTCCATGCACTGCCTGTAAATTGCTTAGTATTGTCCAAAGTGAAAAGAACTATTGGAAAGTCTCTATTTGCCCGCCGATTATTGGCTGCTTGGTGGAAGACAGAAGGGCTTTTCAGCATTTACTCTCCCTGCCCCGTCGAACGCTCTGTTTCTTCATAGGATCTTTGGGTTGATGAGCGGATACTGGATTGTACGAAATCTTGATCTCATCTTCGTTTGATTTCTGGCCTTCACAAAAACCAAGCATCTACCATTGATCTTCATTTGGTTTCTACCCTTTCATAGAATTCAGTGAAGAAAGAAGAGATTATGAAGTTCTTTACTCAACTTCCAACGTTGGGACTTGGTCTCCTCTCTGTTGTCCACGCACAAGAGAATACGACCTCCCTCTTTGGCGGATCTGAAAACGATGGATACCTAAGTTGGTTGGAAAACGAGAGCGGTGGCCAGCTGTACGAGAAGTCGATCTTTCTGCCCGGAGCCAGCGGCTCGGAAGATGATCAAGGTGTGGCCTTCATTGGTCGATTCTCTCCTCGAAGGAGGAAGGAGAAATGGATACCATTGACCTGGCCCTTGTAGTGCGTGCCACTGGATGGGTTGGTTTTGGAATTGCCGAAGCAGGAGGAATGGCAGGCGCTGATGTGCTCCTGTACAACGTTGCCTCCGAGGAAGTACAAGATGCCTACTTCATGAATGACCGCATCCCTCGTGTGGACGATTGTCAGGATTGGAAGTTGGTAAAGAGTGAAGTGACGGACGATGGCTTTCTCATTGTTCAAGCTTCGCGCGGTTTGGACACAGGAGATATGCAGGATCGTCGCATTCACGATGATTCCGCCATGGATGTTCCGCCCAGCCGAGTCATCTTTGCCTGGGGCGACGACGAAGATGGGCCCATCTACCATGGCACCAACCGCGCTCAGTCTTCTCTGCGGTTCTTTGGAGAAACTCTTGATGAAGAAACTCTCGTCAGGGAGGCTTTGATTGAACAGTCCACTGGTTACATTGATGTAAGGGCAAAGGACTACCGCATCAAGGCACAAGAAACTGAATACCCACAGTTTTGCTTTTCAGAACAAGATCTCTTCGATAAAGGCGTGCCAGCTGATGTCGAAGTTCATGTCATTGGTTTCCAGGCAATCGACACAGCTGGGAACGAACAATATCTTCACCATTACATCGTCTACGCCTCCAATGAACCTTACAACGACGAAATCAGCAACCTCAACTGTGGCAATGCCGTATTTTACGACCCGGCCTATGTGTGGACACCAGGCGACCGCGGCCTGGTCCTTCCAGAAGACGTGGGTGTCCCTCTGGGGGAGAAGTCTGGCGGATTCCGATCATACATGCTTGAAACGCACTACAACAATCCCAATTTGGACGAGGGTGTGATTGACAGCAGTGGCGTCCGCATATACTACACCACCAAGACTCGGAAGCACGACATGGGCGTCTTGTCCTTGGGAGACGCCATCTTGCAAAGGTACGGAACTCGAGTGGGAGATGATGGACCAGAACAGTTCTACGAGTACTCGTACGAATGTCCTTCGTCCTGTTCCAGCCTTTTCACCCAACCTGTCACGGTCCTTCGCGAGTACTTGCACATGCACAAACAGGGAAGTCGCATGTATCAAGAAGTTATCCGTGATGGAAAGGCCATTCGAAGGTCCAATATTGATTTCTTTCAGTACGATCAGAATGGCAACCAAGTCGTGCAGCAGCAGCCATACCAACTCTTTCCAGGCGATGGCTTTAAGACCGTTTGTTACTATGAGCCCAAGAATGACACCATGTTTGGCCTGTCGACGCAAGAGGAAATGTGCGCATCCTTCGTGTACTACTACCCCAAAATGTACCTGTTCAACGTATATCCCTGGGCCTGTTTCATGGGCGCCAGTTCTGGCACGGCCTTCACTTCCTGCGATGCTGCACCTTCCATACGAGCCCTCAATGATACCCAAATGGAACGTATGTTTGGAACATCGTCAGCAGCCCCAGATGGTAGTTGCCCGTCCTCCCAAGATAGCAGTGCTTCGGCTGCGCTCACATGGGTTTGCTTCGCTGTTGCATCTTTGATTTTCGTGGGTATGTTGTAATGACACTGCAGCGGTGGGGTACGTCACTCCCTAGTAGTAATGCATTAAACTATATGACATTATATTAGAAGTTCAGCCAACCAGACAAGGCAATAGTCAAGCCTGCACCAATAACTGAATTCTGACACCAACACTTGCATCGTGATGGACTATGAACAGTACCAAATCGAGAATATAATAGTCTCATTTTGTAGGATCTTGTCTCCCATAGTCCAAATCGAGAATACAGTAGTCTCATTTTGTAGGATCTTGTCTTCGGAGATTGAAACTTTTCTTTTGAATATCCGGTATCAATCATCGTAGTAATCATTATAGCCATCGTCATCAAACTGAGAGAAATCTTCCTTGTCAAAGTCAATATTGGGCTTACTTCTTCTTCGCCGTATTCCTTCTCCCATGTAGCTAGCTGCATTACCTGCGCCCTCCATAGCCCCAGCCGTGAAGTTAGCCGTTCCTTTGACAGCTTTCTTTGTGACTTTACCCGTAACTGAACAGAATCAAATATTGTTTTAGACTGATTTGAATGTCCCACACATGTGGAGACAAGAAACACATACCTTTCGCAATTCCAATTGTAGCTCCAACCGTTGTACCAACAACTGCTCCTGTTACACCTAGCACTGCTCCTGTAAGGGCTCCGCCAGCCTCAACTGAAGTACCGACCACAACTCCGGTACCCTTTTTGATCTGATGACCGACCTTTTTCAATCCCTTCTTCTTTTTCTTCTTCTTCGTTCTTGCAAGAGTCGCATCATACCAGTAGGAATCACTTGACTCGTATCCTTCCTCATTCTCACCGTCTGATCCACTTTCAACTGATACGAGTTCAGCAGCGCTTGGATCAGCATTGAGCTCTTTAACAGCAGCCTTCTTCAGGTTGATATTCTTAGGTGGTGGTGCTTGGTATACCCTCGCGTATTCCGGTTCAGGCGGCCAGTCGTAGAATCGATTGTATTTGAGCACGCTGCTTGGTACGATGACTTGCTTCACTTGCTGAGGATCGACGTTTTTGAACTTAATGTGCTGGTTGCCGGGAGCCATACTTGAGAAAAGCTGAATTTCAGAATATGGTTCTTGCTTTTGGGCCTTCTTCCTCTTAATGATCCGATCGAAGGTTGGTGGCTCATATCCTGGTTTTGTTTGCTGAAAGAGGCGATACAGCCAGTTTTGAGGCCCGAACAAGTACACACCAGCAATCCCAAATAAAATTCGGTACGGCATAAAGTGGAGGACCAGGACCAGCCCAGGACCAATGATGGCAACCCAAAATGATAGGATCACATCCTGCCATGTCATCAGATTGAAAACTGCTCTGGAGAAAAACAAAGGTACTTGGACAATCTCCACCATAGGTTGAACGATGACTGCCACTCGATTGATCCAGGGATTGGGGTGTGAATATTTATTGATTTGCAAAATCCTGTCATATTCTTCAACTCGTTCATCATACGGAGTACGAAGCTCTTTCTTCTTCTTTCCTCCCTTTTCCTTATCTTTGTCTGTTTCATTGCTCAGTTTTCGTCGGCCGAATAACCCACGTTTGGTCGTGACAGCCTTGGCGTCAGCTGCGTTTTCCTCTGGGTGTTTCGCGGGGAAGAGTGTCTGATCAACCTTGTACACTCGATCGTTGAAAAGATGAAAGAAAACGCCATGCACCTTGTGACGAATTTCGGACATCGATTTTGAAAAGGGCTTGTCGCCCCCACCTGAACGTTTGCTGAAATCCTGGTTCGGGGGTTTTGATAGAATCTTCTCTTCAATTATTGTTCCCTTCCTTCGTTTCTTTGAAATGTTCTCCACGTCGTCGTCGCTATCATCAGCGTAGGGATCAAAGTTGGATATGGTGAACTTTCTTGATTCCAGCAACTCATTCAACGTCGGATTTTGTCGCTCCTTTAATCGTCCATATAACTCTTCTGGGTCTCCAAACTCCATTGTTCGTCGACGCATTGTAAGATTCTGTCCAAGGCTCGGTAGATTCATGATGTTTTGAGGTAGGTTGACAGCTGCATTCAATGTGGCACTAGCTACAGTAGAACCTCTTCTAATTCCAGTTCGCATAAGTTCACCTGGATTCATTGATTGGGCGATTTCTTCTTCTGCAATAAGAGCTGGAGCAACACCGAATTCAGCACAATCCACAATTTCTCTCGCTTCTTCTTTTTCTTTCATAATCTTCTTGGCTTCCGCTGACCTCAAGACCAATGCTTCTTTGACAGTGAATCGTGGGTGATCGGTTCCTTGTGCAAAAGGAAATTCAACATGATCAATGTTTGGATCAAGGTCTCTGTTTACAAACCCAATCGTTTGGAACACTCTCTTAAATCTCGGAGAATGCCCAGTTATGACATATTTCTTGGAATCGTAATTCAAAAAGTGGTAATAGTACTTGTCGTCTTCAAAATCCTTCTTTCGAGCTACGTGTTCAAACACCTTGAGCTCATGTGCCAGTCGGCGACCCAACACCACCGCTTCACTTCGGGTATAGGCATAACCAAAATTGGTCAGAAAATCCACAGCCTCGGTCCCCAGAAAGCAATTGTTGTAGGTTCGAAGGCGGTATTTGTGCCTCTGCGTCCGCACGCTTTTCCTCATGGCTTCCGCAATATCGGATAGTTGGACTTCTCCTCCGTTTGAGTCCTCATATCCCGCTTCGGCTTCCATGTGCTTTTCTGGATTGATGACATTGGTATCGTCGGTTTGCATGTTCAAGGCTTTGATGTACTTTTTTCTCTTTCCTTTGGTGCCATAAAGCAATGCATCAAAGAGTTCTTCCATGGAGGGAGCTGTGAATCCATTTTGCAAGGGTGAATCCATGGCATAGTACGCATAATTCAAATACAACCGCATCAAGAAGAAAGTCAAAATGTGGCCCGGAATGAATCGTGTCGTGTTCGCAATGACAGAATGCATCCAAGCGCAAAAGACAAATCCAGATATGAAAGGATAGACCCAGTATCGCAAATTGTAAATTTCTCTTCGACGGACATATCGGAATATATGAATCCGATTGAAGTTCATCTCTCGAATTGTCGCCTTAAGCAGTGTCATGCTGAACTTTCCAGGCATGTGTTGCCCGTGCACAAGATGGGCTACATTGCGAAAGGATCGTTCGTCCAAACAATTGATCTTGTTATGTTCATCTGGATGGAATTTTGGTTTGCTCTTGGGAAGGTAGCTCATGACCGCCGATCGTTCGCTGACCCAAATTAGATGAAAGCGCACCCGAATGGCACCTTGTTGTGTCCTTGAAAAGACATGGGAGGACTGTCTCAGGGGCAACGTAATATCATACATACAACCAGCTCGCAACCGAGCAATATCTATGACCACCCTTCCGATAAAGTCCGAGTTGGAACTCCCCTCTCCCTGCCCATGGTCAAACACACCAATAAAGACTCTATCGTAAGCATGGAAGATGGGAAACATGCAAGCCCTACGCATTTGCGACAACCACATAGGATTTGGAACAGCTGGCATAACGTCCGTCTTGAAGGCGTGTGATCCACACACCGCAATGGCATAGGCGGAAACATCGCGAATCACCGATGCGGATGGAAGTCCAAAGCACTGCAAGATTTCCAGCCGCAGCTGCCCAATTTCCTTTCCCTTTTTGTACGGAACTCTCAGATCATGGTAATAACCTGATTTTTGATTCATCTCCTCGCGCAGCTCGTCTCGATTCAAGTAGGTATTTGGGTAGGCTGCATCTGGAAAGACCTTGAAGCGGTCGTTCTTGGTCATTTTTTTCTTTTGGGCCAACAGTTCTACCTCATTGAAGGAGGGATTGGTTCGACTGAAGAATTCCTGACTGCCACTGACTCGGTTGCTTTTGAAGGGAGAGACCATCGACTTGCCCCTGGAGAAGGAAGCACTGGAAACGGACGTTTGGTCGCTGTATCTGTTTTTCTTTTTCTTCTTTTTCTTTTTGAACATTTTCTTCAACTTTTTTCGAGCGCTCGATCGGCTCGTCAAACTGTAGGCAGAAGTTTCCTCGTCATCGGAGCCACCATTGCCATTGTAGTCGACAGTCCTCGCTCCGAATCGATCCAATGAAACAGCATCGCGGGGTGGTGCAGTGACGAAATCTGGAACATCGGTTGGTCGAGGCTCGGCACTCCGGCCACGAGAACGTTTTCCCATTTGTGATGGTTTCTAGAGGATGATAGTTGTGTTCTTCTCTCTCTCTCTTTTGTGGTTGCGACACTCAAACTACCTTTCTTGTCTCACTTGATCCGTCCCGAAAGGTTCGCTTCGACTAAATGAATGAAAGGAATAAATGAAATGATGCCCGTTGTTGACGACCAAAATTTGCCGGAAGGTGTCGTGTGTGCGGAGGAGAGGAAGATGATTGATTTAATGATGACGCCGAGCGGTGGCTTCTTTTTTTCTCCTCCACACGGACACACAAGAGAAGTCATTATGACTGGAGGCAATGAAACTTTGTGTAACACAGAACCTAAAACAAGTACTAACGAAGAACGTTCGTCATTTTCGTGCCAAACGAGAACACGTCTTGCTGCCAACCGACCAGCATCAAAGATACTTCGAGCATGATGGCAGATTGAACACAAGACGGATGGCTGTATCGTTCTGAAAGTTGGTTCGGGCACACCGCCTTGGACTACCTTCTTTATTCTCTTTTGAAAGGAGACCAATCCAAAAGTAATTTTGGGAAAAGGAGGTAATAGAAGAATATCATCGGGAAGAGTACCAAGAGCTTATCCCAACTTCGACCATTGTCAAGGAGGCTTACCAACACATATTCAGGAAAAAACAAGATATTTACGTCCTACGCTAAAAATTTGAATTGAAGCTAAAGACCGAACCGACCAACTCCCTCGGTGTAATTTGCCTTTTCTTCCATTCGGCCTTCGAACGCTTCCCTCCATTCCGCAATCACCTCAAAGTCAAAGACCAAGTCGTCCGGGTCCTCTTTCATCGACCAACCGTAATCCGATTTCACCCATTGATCTTCGAGCGTATCCCTCATTTCTTCCTCAATGCAGAATCTACCTTCCTGGTCAACATCGCTTCCCCAACAACGATGCATGTCATCTAAGATAACAATGTCCACCTTGGAGTACCATTCAGGAGAAAGACTTGGAATGCCGGACCGGTCAATGGTCAAGACCTCCATTTTTACAAGGGCCATGAGTTCATCATACAATCCACAACTTGATGGGGATAGCAAATGAGCTGCGAGACAGTAGTATTCCGCGCTCTCTTGGTCAACGGGGAGATTTGGTAGTACCTTTTGTTCCGTTGGCACAGGAGGGGCTGCAGCAGGATATTTGGCAGCAGAAGGCATGTTCTCGGGGCATTTTGTGGAGTTGATTTGATGCGTTCCTTTCAATTCGTCGGAAGCAATAGGTTTTGGGTTCTCCAATGAAGTTCCGTTTGTGGCTGTCATTATTGTTGTTGCTGAGGTTGCAGACTGACCATCGGCGTCGTCGTGCTGCTTGGTAGCCATCGCCATTGCTTTCTCATACTCCAGACCAATCCTAGACTCAAAACTCGATATCCTGGATTGAATCAATGATATGTCCGCAGCTGATTTAGCATCTATATCGCAAGACTGAATGGCCTCAAATGATAACGAGTTTGGCTGGCGTGGGTTCTTGGATTGAGATCCCCATTCACCCGCTTCTGAGTTGTGACCGTGGTACACCTCCCAGCGCCTGAATGGAACCAGCATCGTGAGTACAAATTCTAAAAGATTTGAGATAGACAGAGTTTCACGTACCAAGCATAATCTTCATGAGACGGCTCTCGATAAACGTGTCCCCAGACCTTGCTGATATGTTGGAACATTCGGAGCAGGTATCGAAAACTGATCAATTTATTGGGCTGAGGCATTCGCTTGCGCCTCTTTCTTTTTGGTTGTTCGGAAGACGCAGGGGAGTTCCGCTTTCCGTCCACCATCATCGCCAATGGAACGTCTTCCTCCTCTTCCTCATCCTCATCGGAATCATCTTCAGGAACATAGGAAACTGGGAATTCTCGTTGCAATTCAAATACTGTCGAAAGGACCATGGAAGCCAACGCGGTTGGAGCAAACACGGCTTTCTTGCACTGCTTAACCTGGATATCTTCCATGTGTGCAACAAAACGAGCTTCTGCTTCTTCCATCTCTGCGGTCTTTTTCAGCCGCATCATGCGATCCTTGAAGCCCTTCTCGACCACGTTCAGGCCAACATCCTTCTTTTTGGACACCTTTTCATCAGTTTTCCAAAGCCCAGACAAGACCTCATCGGGAACGAGTTTACAAATATCGCGGTATAGAAGACACTTAGGATCATGTAAGTACTCGTGGTCATCCCTCTTACACCGACATCCCTTGACTGGTCGGGGCATGTGTCGAAGAGCACTTCGTTCCGCATCGGATGCAAACGTGACGCCCACAGAACCGCCTTCGGATTCGATGGCGCGTGCCCATTTCACCTGGTGTTTCGTTCGAAAGTCGCTTTCCACGCTGCGAGTGCGCTCCATCCACTTGGACTGAAGAGTTGAGATGCTGCGGAACGGTAGGGTGATGTTGCCATCATACTTGAAGTGCTGCTTCAGTGTTGCAAGTCGTCGACAAAGAGTTGACATTGTATCCAAACAAGTGTTGTCCAGAGACAGAGGTTGTCCCAACATTCGAGACGGCTTGTGAATTGCCCGAATCACGCAATCCGCAAGAACTGCTAGCTCGTTACCTTGGAATTCAGATCTGTCGTCCACTGTCAGTACTGGCCGAGGTGCAGAGGCTACAGGTTGCGACTTTTTGATATTTGTTGCTTTCGGCACACGATTCGACACTTTCACTGCCGCTGGGGGAACGACTGGCTTTGGTCTGCGAGCGACCATGAGCTTGGTACAAATCTTGGTGCCGTCCACAGTTTCTGCCTTGGATGCAAATGTCGCACATGCCCGATCAAAGGGCATGCCTGCAATGTCAACGCCACCAATCGAAACAATGATATCTCCCGGCTGCAATAGGAGTTCTCCCTCTTTGTAGCCCAGAATTTCCCGGAATTTATTTTGTTTCTCTGCATCAAGGACCAACATGACGGAGTACATCACACGGCGACGCCTTTGTTTTCGCGGTTTACTGGCTTCTGTTCCATTGATGTTGGCAGCAATAGTAGCAGCAGTAGATGTGGCGGTGGAAGTGGGACCAGATGTCGGCGCAATCGAAGAAGAATCCACGTTCGAAGATCCCAAGGGTGTACTCGATACGATAGCATCCGGTTTGGAGCTTCCTTCGACTACTACTGCTCCCATCGAAGGTTTTGTGTTCGGTTCTGTATTAGTAGCTACCAAAACTGTGGGCGAGGCAGCGTTGTGGTTCATAACGATGCTATTGGGTTCTTGCTGCGATGATCGTTCCTTATGGGTCACAGTTTCCGCCTTGTTGTGCACGTTAGGAGAGACGTTGGTGGGTGATACAGCCTGATGGGTGCTGGAAATGAGATTAGGAGTCGGTGGTGGTGCTATAATTGGTGTTGGACGGGAAGCTTCGTTCATCATAGCACTAGACGACGACGACGAAGCGGAAGCATCCTGCTGGGTGTCGATCGTGGTTGATGGGCGTGGAGCTACCAATGCAGATGGGTCAGTCTTGACAAGGCCGTTGGATGGCTTTGAATCTTCCAGCCTGTCGGTCCCTGTTTCTTCCGTCGCCATAGTTTTGTTCTTCTTCGGAGAGCTTGTGACGGATACCTGTGTATTGTTTGCAGCGTCGGATGGTTCTTGGGGATTCATCATCGTCGTTACTTCCGACCTGGTGGCCTCCATTTCAACTTTTGGAACTACGTGTGCTTGGTCCCTTGGTTCCTTGTTTTCGTTGTTGGAGCCAGGTTCCTTAGCGGCCGTTTTGTCGGAGCTGTCTACCTCCATCGGCTCGACCATCGGTGTCTCCTCTTGGTTCGAATCACTGTTGGGCTTGGCCCCCTGATCCGCTACACCACAATAACTGATAGATGTCGCTGCGATTGGATCGGAGGACGGTTTTACAAGAGCCTTTGGATCCGTGCCGTCAGCAAAAGGTGCTGGTTTCTGTTTCAGCTGTGCTGCCACTACTTCAGGATCCACCAAGATGGATTGTTCGAACAATTTCAAACTGACTCCAAATGATGTTTCGTTAACGGGCCGTACCAATTCCACGGCAATCAATTGATAGTGCGAAAAGGGTGACTTAGCTTGTAAGGGATCCCACAATATCGATGGTAGCAATTGTTTGCGCTTGCGTTTGGTGGTTGGTAGACGACTCCTCCAGGTGGGGGGTGGCCAACGAGGTGGATGTTGCCAGCCCATTGTATTTGACAACGGTGGTGCATAGAAGGGAGTTCCAGGATTCATTGGGTGGTGGTGGTGGTAGGCCAATGGCGGCATGGCAGCACTGGGTGGTCCCATTGCAAATGGATGAGCTGCCTGTTGTGCTTGTCCCATGCTGCTGCTGCTATTATTCATCATTCGCATCCTCATCATCATGTTGTAGTTGTTGTTTGCTGGCAACGGCTGATATTGTGGATAGATCATTGGCGGTGGGACATGAGCTGTCGAAATGGTTGTAGTGCTCGGAACGGCTGGATTTGGAAAAGTTGGTAGTGGTGGACGACAGTTCACTGTACCGGCTGCGACTGCCGTCGCCCTTGTTGTTGGGACAGGAGCACTGGCATTGTCAAGATTCGTAATGTTCGACGACGGCATGACCGAATGGTGCTGGCTATTGGTTGCCGTGTTCGAATCCGCATTGGCTGGAACGGTGTTCCCTGGTCCGTCCACAATAAGTTCAGTCGAATTCATTGTTGGGAGGACGGGAGCATTGGCATCCTTTGGATCGGCCTTGGCCGACTGTTTGCTTGTAGCGGTTGCGTCATGCGAATCCATGTTGGCAGGCACGGGAGCAATGGGTGAAGATTTGGTAGGATTATGAACCGAAGGGGCATCCATGGTGTCGTTGGAGCTCCCAACAGTCGCAGGAGCAGCATCGCTACTGCTAGAAGTGGGATGAGAAGAAGGTGGCGGCGCTCCTGTTTCTTCTGCTGTGGAGTTCGCAGCAGGAGAAGTAGCAATCGACGCATCGGTCATGGACTGCACGCTGTGAACAGGTTCATTCACTTCGTTGCTGGAGCTCACGACTGCTCCAGGAGTAGCATTGCTAATACTGCTAGTTGGATGGAAAGAAGGCGGCTGTGCTCCTGCTACCTCTGGAGTAGCTATTGTGGAGTGTGGAGCAGGAGGTGCAGATGTTGACGCACCATTCATAGACTGGACATTGGGAAGAGGAGTGGGAGGATGGAGCGGGGCGTCCTTGCTGGGAACCTTTCCCGTAGTACTAGTTGAAGCAGAATTTGCATTGGTGAATCCTGGAATGTTCGTCAGGCTCGGAGCAACCGATGTAGGGGCAGCACCCACGGGTGGGGGTGGTAGAGCATACATGGTAGGCAGAGTATTGTACGGCAGCATTCCTCCTCCTTGCCAGTGCTGGACGTAGTGTTGTTGCTGGTAGAACCGTTGTTGTTGTTGCTGCTGCTGCTGTTGTTGGTTCCAAAGGAATCGTTGGTAGGCTTCATGTTCCCTTTGTTTTCGCTCTTCTTCCTTCTTTTTCTTTTCTTCTAGTTTCCGTTCTCGTTCTTGCTGTTTCAAAAGACGCTGTTGCTCTTTTTGTTGGAGCAATTCCATCTTTTGGCGATGTTTTTCTTCCCGGATTCGTTCTCGTTCCCGTTGGAGTTCTTGCTGCTGTTTCAATCGAGCTTGCTTTTCCTTTTCTTGTTGCAATCGCCGTTGTTCCGCTTCGTATTGCAATCGTTGTAACGTCTTTCTCTTTTTCAAAAGTGCAATTTCTTGTTTCAATTGCTGCTTCAAGGAATTTTTCTTTTTAGCAGCCAACGTGTGGTTGCTTTCTTTCTTGGGTGTAATGAGGGCTGGCGGTTGCTCTTGCTCTTGTTTCATCTTGACTACGGGCACTTCCTTCTTGACAGGATTCTTGCTGGGTTCTTCGTTTGACATGACTTCTTTGCTGCTGCTGCTGCCGGGTGTGACCACCATCTTGTGCATCTTCTTGGCAGCCGGTGTGACTGCCGCCGTGGCGACGGCATGATGGATTGTAGAAGTAGTAGAAGTGTGCACTGGTAGTGGAACCTTCTTCTTGGCATACGGATTTACAATTGGTTGCAGGGCCATGATTAGAACAACAATATCATCGAGGTTGGATGAACAGCAATGATAACAACGATGATGATGATGAGAGAGAGATTTGATGAATCTTCGGTGTGTGTCGTCATTGTGACATAATTCTTGTGCGTACATCTCTACGTACGTCAACGTATCATTGGTACTGGCTCCACACAAAACCTACAGGTTGACAAATTGGCGCGATTGAATGAATCCATCAATGAATTGAACGGCAATCCACCAGATCAGTTCCATTTTTCAGGACTTCTACAATATTCGCCGTCAAACAATGAAGCAAAAAGGTCTCATCTCGTCTCTGTAGAAATGAAGTACAGAGTCAGACAAGACAAAACTGTAGATTGCAAAAGCAAAAGTTGGTCCACTCCGGGCATCGAACCCGGGACCTCTTCCACCCTAAGGAAAAGTCATACCCCTGGACGAGAGTTTCAATGAGTATTCGTGTGTGTCTTCATTTGTGTCTTAATTCTTGTGCGTCATCTCTACGTACGTCTACGTATCATTGGTACTGGCTCCACGCAAAACCTACAGGTTGACAAATTGGCGCGATTGAATGAATCCATCAATGAATCGAACGGCAATCCACCAGGACCCCCCACAAGATTATGTTATTTAAGAGGTCTATTTTTGTTGAGC
>JAAMXS010001016.1:0-15886 GCA_019693525.1 Cylindrotheca fusiformis | reverse complement strand
GAGTGGAGGAGAATGTTACGAAAATTCCGATCATGCAGGGAAAGGCGGCAGATACTCAACCTGAAGTTCCGAAGATCGAGTCAAAAGCTGAAGTCGGAGAGGAGGATGTTTTGGATCTTGACTGTGACAAATCTGACTCGTTGGGAGAGAAAGAAATGGAAAACCTCACAACTTAGGATGCAGTGATGCGGAGCCATCAGCCAATGTCCATGCAGGATTCTCTTCCTCGCTGTGGAGGAGGATGGGAGTGTCGCTGGTTTGACGATTAGCAACCAAATTTCTAATAGAATGTAAAATATCAAAAAGTGACTTAAACAACCTGTCTACTGCAGAGCAATTTCACTTCTAATGTTTTCACTATCACTGCTATAGGAATGAATAAGTGACCTCTATTGTAAAATTGCATCGCTTGAAAAAATGGGCGCGATACGGCAGATATTGCACCAAAAAGCTGGCAAAAGGAGATTGTTTACACCATCAAGTCGACATAGTACATCCTGAAACATCCGTGATGTCATTGCTCGACTGGTCGTTGGCGACATGAATGTTAGTTAAGATAAAGGTTAGCGTTTGTTTGCTTCGACGGCAGAAATCACACTCGAATATCCTGCTGGATAATCTGGGATTACAGTACTTTCTTCAGGAATAGTACATGGTGAACTGGGTCACGATATCCCTCACTTATTGGTCTGTCGACTGGTTAGGAGATGATGGATTCGATGGAACATCATACTAGATTCAACTAAAAGTTGCCGAAAACTGCAACTTGGCATTTTCTCATTGGCTTCGTTGTCCGGTCTGTCGTGTCACCGTATCATCTGGTCCTACAATGAACGGGAAAAATTCTCTTCGATTTTCGAATGTCCAATTCGCTCAGTCGTGCACCTCGAGTTGCCAGATTTCCTGGCAATCAAACTAAACTCACAATTTCTATTTCTGAAGAATCGAAACACTTTAAAGCACAAAGATGAAACTCATCACCCCTTCCGTTCTTGCACTTGGATCAGCCCTCCCTGTCTATGCTAATGCATGGAGCATCGGGCCCACCTATTTCCCATCGCAGCTCATGGTCCCTTCACGCGCTATTAACATGATGCAACGAAGACAGGCCTTGGCAAACCGCTTCTTCAACGATTTCAAAGAGATCCAGATGGCTTCTCCTCGATACGAGCTCATCGACAATGATGAAAAGTTCCAGCTCTCCGTTGATGTTCCGGGAGTGAAAGCTGATGACATCGACGTGAGTTTGGAAGACGGATACCTGACAGTGACTGGCCAGAGGTTGGCGTCGGACGATACTTCTCGATTCACATCGAAGTTTTCACAGACGTTCTCACTTGATGCGGCGGTGGACGTCGAGAAATTCAGCGCCTCTTTGAATGATGGCGTCTTGGTCATTATGGCGCCTAAGGATTTCAAACGAGTGGAGGAGAATGTTACGAAGATTCCGATCATGCAGGGAAAGGTGGCAGATACTCAACCTGAAGTTCCGAAGATCGAGTCAAAAGCTGAAGTCGGAGAGGAGGATGTTTTGGATCTTGATTCTGACAAATCTGACTCTTTGGGAGAGAAAGAAATGGAAAACCTCACAGCATAGGATGCAGTGATGCTGGGCCATCAGCCTATGTCCATGCAGGATTCTCTTCCTCGCCGTGGAGGAGGACTAGAGTGTCGCTGACTTTAGCAAAAAAAATTGAATTAGAACAAAAAATTAAGAAGTTTTGATTTATAATGTTGTCACTATCACTGATGTAGAAATGAATTTATGAACTATGATGTAAGACTGCATGGCATGAAAAAGGAAGGGCTCTAATTGATTGTTCTATAATTTATACCTGTTTTATTCTGGAAACAACGCCTGTTTTGATGAGCCAGATCATCAACACAGAAACTTGTCCTGAAGGTGGCCGTTCATTTTGAGAATGGGTTTTGAGGTAAAATGAAAGTCACCAGGCACATCCGATAGCTGCAGATTCTCCACGTGCAAAACTCGATAGTCCTTTCTGGCATGACGGTCGTTTATTTGTCTGGCCTCTACCACATGTCCCAACCGCATCAACTACAGTAGGTGATTCAAGAACCCACCTCCAACGTTTTGGATTGCCACCTCCCTGAACCAAATAGTGTTTGATTTTGTCCGTATTTGCCTCTTGTCAACTTTACGGCAGTAGATATCGCAATCGAATATAATTACTCATGTTTGCCTTTTTATTCTCCGACTTGAGCGGTTGACTGAGCATGCTATATACGTAAAACATCTAGTAATATTTGGTGAAAAGATCTTCGAATGAAATGTGGTGAATTCTCTTTAGGAAGGGCTATCCCCGATATTACTATCCATTGGCTGAACTGCAGCAGTCGTAATCGCCACTTGTCGATAGAACATGGATTGGGTGATGGAACATGTTTGACTCAGCAATGTAAGTAGTAGATGCTAGCAAGAGAAGGTGAATTTTAAACTTGGCAATTTTTCATTGGCTTCTCTTGCCACGTATCTTGTCACCGTAAGACCTGGTACTGTTTTTGAACGGGAAGACCTGTGTTCGGTTTTCGCATACTACGTATCTAATGCTTCTCATCGTAATCGTGCAAGCAACAGCTAGTAATTCCTTGGCAATTAGACTGCGCTCACAATTTTTTCTTTCTGAAGAATCGAAACACTACTACTAGAAAAGCACAAAAATGAAATTCATCACCCCTATCGTTCTTGCTCTTGGATCAACTCTCCCTATCACTGCGAATGCATGGTGCATGGGACGTACCTCTTTCCCATCTCAGGTGATGGTCCCTCCAGGTGGTGTTCATATGATGCGGCGAAGAAGGGCTATGGCAAAACGTTTTTTTAGAGATTTTAAAGAGACCCAGTTGGCCTCTCCTCGATACGAGCTCATCGACAATGATGAGAAGTTCCAGCTGTCTGTTGATGTTCCGGGAGTGAAAGCTGATGACATCGACGTGAGTTTGGAAGATGGCTTTCTGACTGTGACTGGCCAGAGGTTGGCGTCGGACGACTCTTCTCGTTTTACATCGAAATTTTCAGAGACGTTCTCTCTTGATTCGGCGGTGGACGTTGAGAAGTTCACTGCTTCTTTGAATGATGGCGTCTTGGTCATTACGGCACCCAAGGATTTCAAACGAGTCGAAGAGAACGTTACCAAAATTCCGATCATGCAGGGAGAGGCTGAAGACACCCAGCCCCAAGTTAGGAAGGTCCAATCGGAAAAGGGCGTTGGAGAGAAGGATGTTTTGGACCTTGACAATGAGAAAACTGAACCATCGGGAGAGAACGAAGCAGAAGATCCCACAGCTTAGGAGACAGTAAGTCATCAGCCGCCCTGTGTACGTTTCCCTTTCTCACCGTGGAGGAAGAAGTAATTGACCCTGGTCTCGTGACTTGCAACACGGATAAGAAACGCCTGTATCAAATTTTATATGGCATGCCATGCTTAATAAAGTTATCTTCAGCTTTCTACCTCCTAGAGCGTATGTCCGCATTATTTTAATCACCGCCTGTATGGCTTCAGCATATGTAGATTTTTTGAATTCTCGTTTGATGTGACGTCGTGACTGACCCGAGTCCCGCTGACATCAACGTTGTTGATGATGCTGGAATTCGGGGGGAAGAGACCATTCATAGCGAGGAGTTCAACCATCGCTTGGCCACTAGTGTGATTGTGGACGGTCCATCAATGAAAATGCTGTGCACAAGTACCTCTGTCATATAAGATGGTCTCAATTAGAAAATTGAAGAACCCGAAAAGGCGAATTGCAAACTCCTCAGTCATTTTTGGCAGTGTGGTTGTCATTCTCTTTTGTGTATCAAATTTTTTCTCCCTATGCAGAAACCTGCCCACATCCCATCAATTACTACCTGAATCGCACAGTAGCTTTACTGAAAAGTGCCCAGATTATGGTTGCCCGATATACCCGGCGGAGTTAACTGCAGACGTCTACAAATTCATAAAAGCCTCCTTTGTTCGCAATCCCCTTGAGGGCGGGGATTTTCCTTTTGGCACCAATAAGATGGCAATTGTAACACAACAAGGAGCCTCACACCGCGAAAACCAAGATCGTGCAGTCGTCATCGATCCGTTTCTACCACTTCAGTCGAAAAGTGAAGATTCGTCGCCATTTCTTGTATGCATCTTTGATGGACATGGGAAGCAAGGGCACATTGTTGCAAGTCATATATTGCACGAGTTCCCTGAACGGCTGGCGGAAAAGTTGAATGCTCTCTCGAGCCGCCCTAATGACGACGAGTCGATCATTCGTGCGTTGAACGAAACCTTTGTCGAAGTGGACATTTATGCCCCACCCAACTTTTTGTTGGGTGGGAGTACTGGTTCGGTTACATTGCGGATCGGGTCCAAGTTATTCATTGCGAACACTGGAGACAGTAAAACAATCGTCTACTCGTCGCATAGCAACAATGATGCAAAGGCTGGACGGAACGAAGCTAGTATCACATACATGACCAGAAGCGACAAAGCGATCATTCCAGAAGAATATGCACGAATCACTGGTCTGGGAGGGAACGTACACATCAATCCTCACAACAACAATTCCGCAGTTGTCGTGTACAGTGTAGCACAACGGGAAGCAATTATGCTTGGAATGAGTCGAAGCATTGGCGACTGGGAATGGAAGCCTGTTGGAGTTACGGCGGAACCTCTGATTGACGTCGTCGATTTGACGGAGCATCCCAATTCGTTTCTAATGGCCGCCACGGATGGAGTTTGGGAAAAGCGAAGAAAAGAATGGTACGGAAATCAACTCCTAGACAGTTTTCATGGAGGAAAGACCCATCCTCTCGCAAAGTGCTTGGAAATCTTTGAGAAAATAACACCAAATGCGCAAAAGGGGTATAGAGACGACATGACCGCAGTTGTGTTGGAACTATGATTACTTGCGGACGTGAAGGCTATGATGGAAATTTTTCAATCACTGTGTATTCAAAATATGTTCTTAGCTAAAATATGAAAGATAGTCCAAAACACAGTCCAGTTATCGAGGCATAGTGTATGGAAATCGCCCCGATTCCGATGAGTCGATATTCTCGGTCTGCGCTCCTGACCCAAGCTTTTTCCAACTCGCAAAATTCTCATTGATATGTGGGCATTCATTCGTTTGCTTGGCGACATTCATAGTGTTGCATTGCATAGAGGGGAGTTGGTGGTGGTTATGCCCAGGATTGAATGGATCTTTTTATTTGCTTACATTCTTGTATTCCTGAAAAGTGTGTTTGCCATGAGAATCGTTGTACAGCGGGTAAAATCAGCGTCAGTGACGGTCGACGGGAAAGTTGTGTCTTCCATCGGGCCAGGAGCCATGGCATTGGTGGGCCTCCACGAACATGATACTACAGATGACTTGGAGTATTGCTGCAAGCGGTTGTTGGGGTGCAAACTTTGGCAAAATGACAATGGGGGGTGGTGGCGGCATGGTGTGAAGCAACGGGGTTTGGAGGTTCTGTGCGTCTCTCAATTCACTCTGTACGGGACGTTGAGCAAGAAGCACCAACCAGATTACAAACGAGCCATGAAAGCAGAACCAGCAAGAGAAATGTACGGTCAATTCTTAGAAATGCTGAAAAAGAATTATGAAGACGACAAGATACAAGATGGCGTTTTTGGGGCAATGATGGATGTTGCCCTTGTCAATGACGGTCCTGTTACGATTATCATCGAGAGCGAACCAAAGGCACCTCAAGAGGAATCAGGTACAGATTTGCAGCGCTCGTGATAACATTCTAGAAAGTTCATCCAGTTTCTTATATACTGTGGTCTGTTCTAGACAACTTATGAAAGATGCCTTTGAATCAGAAACCGAAGAATAACTCGAAAGTTAGCTTTTGAATGCTTTGATTAGACATATTATTGTTTTACATTATCCCTTGGATGCTTCAACTCCATCTCAAAGCTGGATATGCAAGAGCGTGGCCTGAAAACAACTGAATGGGACTGAAATGGAATACGGAATCTTGAATGAAAAAGAAACAAGAAACACCTCACGACCACAACGAAACGTGTGCTGGAGGAATTTTCGCTTGAATTTCATTGATTTCATTGCCGCACACACATACAACACACAACACACGCATACTCCAGGTTTTCCAAGTACCCCATCATTGATCATCTTGTCGGATCAGCAGTACCAACTATAAAAAGAGAAGTAGTCTGGATAAATAGCAAATATGACGGACAATTGGGACGATAGCGATGACGAATGGGACGTGGATGATGATGCGCTGGACGCCAGGTTGGGATTGGCCAAACCGGCCGCGGGCAACTTTGACGACGAGGAGGATTTGGCCCTAAAAGAAAAGGCTCTTCAGGAAAAGGCCAACATGGAGAACTTGAAGAAGAAAGGATCCGCTTTGGCTGCGAAACGAAAGGAAGATGAAGAACGAAAACTCGAAATTGAGATGGCTCGGAAGGAATTGGAGTATCAAGCAGAACTGGAGGCAAGAATGACGCCGGACGAACTTCGAGCCTTGGAACGAAGGAGAGTAGAAGAAGCGGACAATGCTCTTACAGATGATCTATTTGGTGCAGTAGAAAAGATGACGGTCGGTGGAAAGAAGGCTGCTGCTGCTCAAGAAGCTGGTGACAAGGTTGTCATGAAAGACATGAAAGATCACATGAAACATGCACGAAAGGTTGCAGAGTGCATGAAGGTGAGAGACGATTGATTCACGTTTGAAGGATGTATATAAATGCCTCTGTACCTGATTTCTGTTTTGTACCACCGTTTTGTGATTGAAAAAGGGGCACGGAAAGGTCCACTTGGCGGGAATTTTCTTGAAGGAAGTCATTCAGCAAAGCAAGGACGTTTTGGACGATGATACCATTACCGAAATCATCAAGGCTTGCAATGTCATCAAAAATGAAAAGGTACAACAGTCCAAGCGAAAAGTCAAGGGACAGGCTCAAAAGTCTAAGAAGCAGGACAAGGTAGAGAAAGCCAAAGCCAAGAAGGTACATGATGAAGTCTTTGGTGACAATGACATGTACGATGATTATGATGCAATTGGAGATGAATATGAAGATGCTTTCTTCTAAATAATAATATACGCTAAATGTAGCACTGTCTGTAGTACTTGTTCTTCCAGTCGTAGAGGTAGAATTGTCTGGAGGGGTTTTCTGTCGTCGCTTCAACCTTTACTGGAATAGATTCCAGAGTGAAGGGCAGAGCCCAGCGCTTGCCGCCAAATGTCGTAGTGCTGAAGGGGTCGAAACAAAATCTCATCGTTTGTCATGGCGGAAGAGCATCCCAGAGAATCCTTCATGTTGGGAGACTTCACTTCGCAAGACGGAACTCAACAGTTCACAGGGGCGGGAGCTACGAAACCATGGGCCTCGGTAGGGTGGAAAACTGCCCCTATGTTTTCGAATTTAAAGCATAGCACGTATTCACACTGCCATTGAGAAATGGCCACTGCGTTTCATTGAATAGAGAAATCAACGAACTTTTGTCGATCATTCATACCGTCGTGGAATCACAGGTGCTACAGAATGGTTGAAGCAAATTTATTCATCTATTATTGATCGCAGACATTCTGGAATGCAATTAGATTCGGGCCACTTCAGTCCCCAATCTTTAATGAAAGCTGGATTCCAAAAACGTGTTGCATGTCGTTGTCCTCCATCGCAAATCACAGTAACAATCCTGGAACCCGACGGCAAGTCCAACGCTGTTCGAATGGCGCCTACTAGGTTCATGGCAGAAGATGAACCTATCCACAATCCTTCAGTTCTCAATATCCAATGGGCCATGTCGACCGCTTCTTGATCGGTAACTCGAATCGCCCGATCGATTGCATGCAGACCCAACTCAAAGTTGTGTGTGACCCGGTCCAGCCCAATTCCTTCGGCAAGAGTATCGTATCTATGTTTTCGGATCCTTCGTTCACTTTGCTGTGTCGCATAGGCGATGCCATGTTCAATTTTGTTGTACAGCGATGATCCTGGAGGATCCACCAACACAATTTCGACAGATGGGTTCCGTTCTTTCAAATAGGTTCCTACTCCGGAAATTGTCCCACCAGTGCCGGAGGACATGACAAATGCATCTATATTCGGAAGTTGCCTCCAGATCTCTGGACCTGTCATTTCGTAATGCATCTGATGATTGGAGGGATTTTCAAATTGATCCATGAAGACGGCCTGTAGTTCGAATTTCTCCCGTGCGACTTTGGCGACCCTGCGTGCAATATTGACATAGTGGTTGGGATTGGATATGGCAGCGGTCGGGACTTCGTACACAATAGCTCCGAGAGATTTGAGAATTGCCTTTTTCTCACCGGCCTGGTCGTCCGGTAGGACGACCAAACAGGCATGTCCTCTCGCCACACACAACGTAGCGAGAGCAATACCAGTGGACCCCGAAGTTCCCTCTACGACGAGACCACCCGTTCGAGACCTTTCCATAGCTTGCAGAATCATCAATTCTAAAAGGTTGCTTTTGTCGTCGTCGTCGTCGTCTCTGTTTGATATCGGAGTCAAGAGGAGATCGCCCGCATATCCTGGAGGTGGCAACAGTCCTTTTTCTTCGGCCTTTCGAATCATATTCATTGCCGCCCTATCTTTCCCTGTACCTCCTGGATTTAGTGATTCCATCTTTGCGTAGACATTCCGTCCAATCAGTAATGAAACATGATGGAGTTTGACCAATGGCGTTCCTTGTTCAATCAGAGATTCATATGCCGTCAAACTCCCGGGAGAGCTTGCCTCGTCTCGTTTTCGCCTCCTTCTTACAGCCACTACAAGAGTCACGCAACTAAATGCAATTGCGATTGGTAAAGCTAGGTTTCGTTTGTTCTGTGATCGTATCATTAGTAGCGAGTTGAAGGTTGCGAAGGCTATGCCAGTTTGGTATGTTAGCGGTTGTGTGTGCTAGAGAGTTGAGGGTTGAGGGTGAGTGGGGGAGGAATATTTTTTTTGGCGCCCTAGTTTGGTTCCAATGAGTCAATATTTCGAATCTCTGATTTGTTCTGAATTGTTCGCAAGAAAAATGGGGTGGCCGGCGCGCGTGGTACAGTCTTCTCATCGTACCAGGTCACAAGATACTTGTACAACAACAAGGAACAGCTGCAACCACGGCAAACAAACAGTCAGCACACATAGTCAGAAGTGCGATCCAACCCACCTGGGATCATCCTTTGGACCCGTAGCCGACGTGAATCTTCTCTTGTTCCGTGCGGTTGTTGCTTTTTAACCCACAGAACGAAAGGAGTCTACGATCGATTTACTTGGACATTGTGTTGTTTTCACCCCGAAGAGGTAGTGTAGTGCAATGCCGTTGTTGTCTTTGGATTCTCGGGCGAGGATTCGCACCATTACGACTTCTCTCTTGGTCGCTTGTATCCAAATGTTGGAACAGCAATCTTCTCGACAGCGGCAATGGCAACGACGATCCTTGAAGTACAGCAGATGTAACAAATGGACATTGGACATGATTCGGTCTCCCCCAACCCGACACTGAATGGTTGTTTATCAAGTTTTGGTCTTTTTTGTTTTGGTTACATCTTTCGAGGCGCTGTTGGAATGAACTGATTACCAATGCTTGCAATGATGAAAAGCTGAGTTGAAGAAAGCTCTATGGATTGGAGAATCAGGAGGCTATAGGAACAAGCCACGTTGCTGGTGGGTTTGAATGCTACACACGTGCTGACAACATTTGTCAAGGGGGTACAGTGTGGTGGTGTTGGTAGGATTCGTCGTCGTACAAAGAAGAAGGAGTGCATAAAGATCAAAATAGTGTTACAGCTCAGGGAAGCCATGCTATTGTTTACATCAGTAGTCGTTTAGTTCCTGCATTGTCGACCGTCACGTTCCCTTCGTAGGTGGAGGCACTGGAACGATATCAATGGTCCAGTTGGAAGCTGCATAGCTGCTACCTGTCCAACAATGTCGCGAGGGACATCCACACAATATCGTAAATATATTAGACATGTATCAAGTTGATAGGTTGGAGGAGCTTTCCGAAACCGCGCCCGGGTTGTCATTAGTACTACCTTTGTTGTACCCGTACCTCTTCGGTTGCAACTCATCATCTCCTCCCGCTCTCACCATATCCATTTCCGGTATGAGAGGATGGTCGGCTAGGTTCTCCAGCACCCTGGCAAAGCAAACTGAACAACGAGACGTTTTCAACATTGGTGACCAACTTGTAGGCTCTGCCTCATGACATTCATCCTCCACCACAACGTGTCTTTGATGTTGGTTGGTTCGCACTCAAATCATCGATGGAATACACTACAAGCTACTGCGGCAGGTCTTCTCTATCATTTCTTAATATTTCTTGCATGCATTCACAAGCCACTACTACTAGCTACCAACCTAGCTACCAATCTACCCTACACTGTTCATCCAAAAGTCGTCACGTTTTTTCTTCCAACTTCGTCGACGATGTCGTTCGGCAATTTCATTCCAAGAATTGCACTGACGCGAGTTGGGATACAGTCCGACTCGGGTCATATCGCCCAATGCTTCAATGGCGGCACCCCAGTCTCCCGATCCCACAGCACCCTTAACCAACAAACTGTAACTACCCTTATCCTTGGCACACAAATCGTTCACATTGAGTATATCGACACTACCATCTTCTGGTTCTTCCCCGGCTGTTCGATTGGACAACATGTGTTGAAGGATATCCCGTGCCTGATCGACATATCCCAATGATTGATAGGCTGCCGCTACTGGATTCACATGATTGGCCGCCACGGGGATACCATTGTCGTCTCGATCTTGAATCGTGCGCAAGATTTCCAATGCTGTATCCAATGGAATGCGACGAAGTGCCGCTTCCTGTTCGTCCAATTCATCATAATACTCCTTTTGCTCTTGTCTCTTCTTCTTGGCTCGTTGTTTGGAAGCTCGAGTACAGGCTCGAATCAAGGATTGGATCATATTGTCCGTAACGTAGACCCGACGTCCAATTTTGGACGTAACGGCCGATACACTGTTGGATGAAGATTGTCGAGAGGCCGTAGGTGGTAGGATCGTCTGATGATCTTGTTCATCAACTAAATGATAAATTTCCAATGCCTTTTGCCACAATCCCAATTTGGCACATGCCACCATGGCACCTTCATGGTGAATATTGGTCCTCTTGATGATTTCAACATTGGATGTACTACTTCCACCACCACTACTACCACCCTCCTCCTCCAATTGTCCCATTCGATCATAGGTTCGTAGAGCATTTTGCCACAACACGGGCTTGTTTCGTTTTCGAACATTTCGCCATATACTTCTTGCAAATCCTGCATTACTCATTATAGGTGCAGAGGTTCGAAAATTAGGATTGTCGGATTGAATTCCACCATGGGGATACCATCGAGGTTGTGGTGATGGTATTGCCGTCATCGTCATCGTATCATCTTCTACGCCACCATATAACTGCCGTTGAGCTGTTTCAAAAATGGTGGCCAGTCCACCCTTAATGGTCGTCATGAGATCGTTTCTTCCAGTCGCCCGAAAGGGATCTTCAGCTGATTCCTCATTGTTGTTGTTGTTGGTAGTAGTAGTAGTAGATTGATCCACATCTTTGAAACAACAGTGATTATTATTATGAAGAAACCTTCGTTGCTGTAAACCGACACGATGATGTGTGTCAGTAATCAGAAAGGCAGCATCCACAGTGTAGAGTTGCACCAGCAGCAGCAGCAGGAGCACCAATAACAATACTATCCGGTCAGTCATGATTGCTCGATACACGAGTATTATTGATTGAGAATAGAAACAACATCGAAAATAATGGGTCTTGCGAGTAAGGAATTCCTGTTTTCTTACTTTTGGTCGTCGTTCTATTGGTGCTGCTGTCATCAATTTCCTTCGTTTTGATGCGTAGTAGGTTCGTCATCCCTCTTTGTTTCGTGGTGCCAACGAAGACGAAAAGAACTCCAAAAACACGTACGCAATCTGGCCGTTGTTCGATACGAGATTACACGTCAGCGGTTGTATCGATTCTTCCCAATCATCAGCACGTGATTGGATAAGAATCACGACAGATAAATATATATTTCCTTTCCCACACACACATCCCGACACGAGCCTTCTGTCTCTCTACATTTGCCAAAAGGGCGATCATATTATAAAAATTCATTGAAGCTTTCAACCTCTCAAGGGCACGAAACCTTTTATTCCAACCAACCTTTCAAGTTTACATACTACTATAAATCAATCATTGACAAAAGGACAACAAGAAACAAAAAAGACACAACAAAACTCAATTTCATTTTGCAATTATTTCAGAATAGTATGAATCCATCCAATCATCATCCACACGTCTTGACACCAGGACGCAAAGGTCTGGGGGGAAGAAGGATACTGGTCGCTGTTGTTGTTGTTGTATGCTTAATATTGTCATCTTGTTCAAAGGTGGCTGCATTTTCTGCTCCAAATCGTCGATTGACTAGTACCATGAAATCCTCTTCTGATGAATTATCCTTTACCAGCAGTAGCAGCTCCGGAAGACAAAACAACAATCACAATACAAAGAAACGATTGAGGAGTACATTGACAACGAGTAGCAGCAGCAACAGCAACAGAAGAAGTAATAGAGGTATTCCATCGGGATCTCCCCTGGCAATGATTGTCATGGATCAGAATGAATTTGAAGTTAATGTTGGACATGCCATGGATGTCTTACGAGATGATTATCCAGACCTTTTGACCGAAAATCCAGGTACGCCATCAATTTTCACGATTGGATTGTATTCCCCCAAGGCACACACACTTTTAGTCCAAGAAAAAGACTGACCCTTTGTTTTTGATTTACTAACTACTCCTACACTACTACTACCTACTAGACTTTTCAATATACGATCGAGATTTGGAACTCATTGATCCTACCGGTGTTCATTTGGCGGGAGTCAAGAATTACAAGGCTGCCTTTGCCTTGTTGCATGCCGTCGTGGGGATCTTTTATTGTCCCGATCGATCCATGCTCAAGCATCGGATGTGCTTTGATAAGGCTCGACAAAATATTCGGATTCATTGGAATGCGGAAGTCATCCCCAAGAAGATATTTGGTGGCCAAAAGAGTACGCTCTATGTGGACGGGATTTCCGTCTATGAAGTGTCGCGCATTTCGGGCAACATTACGCAACATCGCATCGAACGATTGATCATTAATGATACTCCCGTCCTTCCCGAAAAGGGCATCTTTGCAGCCCTGCGACGGTACGCTCAAAAGAGTGATGTGGACAGCATCCCCGTCTTCAACTTGAACTACGGCTTGTTGGAACCAGGAGCCGGAACAGGAGGAACCGGGAAATCGCAAGACAATCAAGTATCCGAATTCCGAACCTTTCTTCCATTTTCATCTTCCTATTTGTTTCAGAGTGGTGGCGACAAGACCACGAAAATGCGCTTTGCTGCTTCGCCGGATTCGCCTCCGGGCAGCAGCAGTAGCAGCAGTACTAGCAACAACAATGGTAGCAATACGAAGGACCCCTTTGACGATGCCTTGAAGAAACGGAACGAAACTCGCAAAAAGTTTGGTCTTCCCCCTCTGACACCGGAAGAGTTTGCAGAATTGCAAGACCAGGTCCGTCAATTGGACGAACGTCAACAACAACGGGCAGCCTCCGCCGCAGCCGAAATGGCCGCCAAGAAGAAAAAGGAAGAAGAGGGAAGTTTTTTCAAGAATCTCTTTGGCAATCTGTTGGAAGATACCTGTGACAGCAACTTTGATTGCGAACGTCCTCAAGTCTGTTGTGACTTTGGTTTTAAAAAGATGTGCTGTTCCAGTGGCATGCGTGTCGTGGACGGCCCCCGAAGTCGACAGGGCCAATTAGCGGAAATTCCAGTCATTGCCAGTCCAGGACCGAATTATCCAAGGGATCAATTTCCTCGCCAAAGATATTGAGGTTTTTTGGTTGGTTGATGATGGTGGTGGTTGTAGCCATGATGACAGACTGGACAATGCATTATATTATTGCATGGCACCTTTTCAAATGTTCAAAAGCTCAGAACATAAACCCCCCATTTGGACTTCTCACCAAGATAACGTCACCAACCACCACTTCCATCGTTGCTTCATCACTTTTACTCACCATTCGCTTCTAGAAGTGAGCAAGGAGACAGACACATACAGAGCTAGCAATTATGACAGAACTAGATCAGCATTTTAAATATAGATATATAGCAGTCTCGACTTCTAGAAGGCTCCAACTAATAATAGCTCGAGCTATACGACTGATTCCAAAGAGTATGGGGAGCGTCTGTGTGTCATACGGTTTCTCCATTGTACGTGTCCAATGTTATGTACATATACAGCACTGAAAGCCACATATATGCCATCATTTGAACCAACGCATGCCGGACATGACCGTGTTGGATTTGTACTGCATACTGGTATCTGTGGCCATGTAGGTGTTCGATTGGTTCAGTTCGGTGGCAGTCCTCGGCCGGGTCGACTCGGCTCAATAAACGAGGTTGGCTTCCTAAAACGAATTGGGCTCAAGTGGGTTGGGTTCATTTGAAAAAAACTACAAATCACACACACACACACTGCAGGGATAGCAATGACAATAGCGTTTGAAAGCCCAGCCAACAGATCCCAATCTTCTTCTTATAAATCCACACCATCGACTCGATCCTCTGTTCTGGATCGAGCACGCGCCTATTCGGAAAGGATTGAAGAAAAAAGTCCCTCGTCCTCGTATCATTCCGGCCGCAGTCCTCCGTATACTACCGGAAATCGACCCTCCACTCACGAGCGAGCATACGCCTCGGTACAGAAAGAAATAGCACCCTCCTATTCACCATCACCACCACCACCGGAAGATATGAATCCGAATCCTTCATCTCCCTCTCGTTCCTTGCGTTCGAGAGATCGACAGAACGAGAGCGCTGGAGAAAATCCTGTAGTTTCGCCCGAACTCTTGGTGGACGCCTTGTCAGGCCATGAAGATGGTTTATTGGCGATTGCGGAACGATTGATGGAGCACTACGATCACGGATACGATGCCATGGGAGAAGCCATCATTGACGCTTTTGCCGACGTTCAAAAGCTCTTTCAACACGTTGTAGAGGCCGCGCACATGGAAGGAGCTGCCTTTGAAGCCTCTAGGAGAGAAGAGGAAATGGCGTTGCTCAAACAGAATGAGGATTCCAATTATGATGAGAAAGTGCAAGATACGCCGCTTTCTCCTAGCGGACCTGGCCGTCACGATGAATTTATCGATCAAGATGTGAAGGATGTCCTCACGGAAGCCATTCGCAACGGAACCTCCTTGAAGGATTCGAACAAACACACCGAATGCTATGAATTGTATGAGACTGCTTGTCAGTCTGCGTCTGCTTTACTTCCTGTAGATTCGGACCATCGTGGTCGCTTGCAACTTTCCCTTGCCCGAGCCGAAAGCATGAACCCGGATCGTGCATGTGCGATTTTGAGATATGCCATGGACGACGTTCTTCGATCTGGAATGAGAGCCCACAAAGCGCAAATGCCCGATCCAAGCAAACGAGCCGATGTCGTCCTCAGCAAACCAAAGGGGCATCCTTCCATGAATGGAATCTCTGGTCAAGTAGTGCAATCCAACGAAGAAGCATTGAACAGTTTGGTGGAAGAGCTCAAGGATATCATGGCAGCACCCATTTACAAAGATACCCCTTTGCAAGATGTGTCCAAGCGATTCTTTGAGGCATTGACAGAACAGCAAAAGCAGCAAAGCAAAAACGAGCAAAAGTTGGAACAGAACCTGGGAAAGCTCAAGGGTGACTTTTTGTTGGCACGAGCGGTAGGTAGATGGATTCGTATGGAAGTATGATTCACGCATTGCCTGTTTGTTGTCTCACTGGTTATGCCATGTTGTTTTGCAGGAATGGGAAGAAAAACTGACGCAGGCACATGAGCAAGCAGAAATGTACAA
>JAAMXS010001015.1:0-33581 GCA_019693525.1 Cylindrotheca fusiformis | reverse complement strand
TGAATGTGGTGGGTCCGCCACACCTAGCTTTGTTTTCCCGACATGAATTTATCCATGAATCGAAGCTTGGTAGTGTTGTTGATGGATATGATGACCTTGTCGACAGATTGACTCATCGATTCACTGATTCGCCGCTGAACAAGCTTTGCTACTATCAATCATATCATTCCTCGGAAGACGCAATGGTACAACTCCAAAGACTGATGGGGAACGATCCATTGGCAGCAACTTCCCAAGTCGATAAGTTTGGTATGACTCCACTTCATATCCTGTTTTTGTCCCAGACTCCGAATGAGGATATGCTTGTAGCTCTGATGAATGAAGGCAAAGCGGATCATATCAGTCATGGTAGGGACTCATTTGGGTCCACTCCTATGGACTATCTTTGTTTGAATCGGATGCCAAATTCTTCCGAGTTGATCCGAACAGCAGTACTGACGCGCTTTGACCAATTACTTGGCTTGGACAGGTCGTGGAAGTCCGACATGCTGCAGGCGGTCGACGAGATGTTGGGGTTGGATTGGTCATCCAGAAGGGAAACAATCGATCGAGTCTATTTGGAACTTGCAAACTATGAACGACAGGAAATTGTGACCTTCTTGTTGGAGCTTTGTCTTTGGAAGAGAAAGATTGACCAGTTTACCACCAATGGACAAACTGCCGATCGAGAGTTCTGCCGAGTCAACAGTGGCGCTTCCATTGTGATACCTCATGTGCTAGCTTTTCTTGACAAGCTTGGCTTGGACGACCGGTACCTCTCTTTGCGAGATCCAGTTTCTCTCCGAGAAGACCGTTTTGTGGGGAAATAGAGTGTATGGAGTTCGTGCCGGCGGAGCATCCATCTCAGGCACCTACTGCTACTGCCAGGAAACAGATTGATGATAGAACTGGTGGCTAGTGTGTTAGTGTTTGACTACGTGCTGAATTAAGAGAACACAACTCCACTAAGGAAAGGATTTTATTCCGTTCATAGTTTGCGAGTTTGAAGTAGATTACAACGATCTCCCTCCTTCCGATTGCCTGAATCATATAATTTAGCCAGTCGCCTCGAACACCTACAAGTCAATTGGCATCAAAGAAGTGATTGTTTCTAGAAACTTCTGTTTATATTTTGGTGGTTTGTGATTTACAATATTGCACACAAAATCTGGTGTCTAGACCATTTCCAGTCTTGAATTGAACAGCAATGATGACATCTCAGGATCCGAGTCCAAGCTTGTTTCTTCAGTGAACTCAGCGATTCGTTTTGCAGGTGATCCCTGCCATATGCTGTCACTTTCAACGACTTCGCCCGTCATGGCAAGGCTCTTTTCTAGGAGCATGGCGCCGCCTTCCATGCGCACACCTTGTTGTACCCGAGATCTTGTTCGCAAGGTACAATGTGATTCCACCAGAATTGGAACAAGCTCGAAGTTACCTTTGGTGTTCAAATGGCAAACGATCGAAGCCATATCGATGGCGACGCAGTCACCGATTCTGACCAAGTCTGGCTCGGACATGTACGGATCACCTCCAGCTGGATAGAGACAGCAATTGCGACCAATTTTACTTCCCAATGCTCGGAAATACCAGTCCATGAAAGGAGTGCCGGCGATAAAGTCCAAGGTGGATCGGCGGTGAATTTTTCGAATTCTTGTAGACAGCTGATAGAATTCCCAACGTTGGTTGTAGGACGATTCATCCCAGTTGTATCGGCCCATTTGTCGACGACCTATGAGACTCCATTTCGCACCAATCTCAATCAACAGTCCTAGAATTGCTCTCGCAAAATGCAAACCACAATAGAGACCAAGCATTGTCTTGTAGACGGTAAGAGGCGAAATGTCATCATTGTAGTCACGGTCCGCCTTGGACCATCCGTAGAGAATATCCACCGAAAGGTACGTCGTACCAAGGAGGGGAAAGCTATGGAAGCACGCCAGAAAAGCTTCATATGAGATGCTGGCAAGTGCCATCATCCACCCAGGGCAGACATTGTAGTTTGCATGTCCGAGATAGACAGCCTTACCAAAAGGTCGAAGGGTGGTATCATCGCCGGTCATCTCGAGATCAGATTGCTTCACGTCTTTGGAAAGCTCAATCTCTTGTTGGCCATCCTGACCTTTGGAGTCAAGGAGAACAGGTTCACCTCCTCTTGATCCCAACCATACACTTCCCGGGGGGAGATAGCGGCCAGCAGGACACACTGTGTTGGATCCAAGTACAGCATTCTTGCCGATGGTTGAGCCTGGTAGGATCACGGTATTGTCAGAAATGTTGGCTCCTGCGCAAAAGATGACCTTCTCATAAGAGGTATGTGTCGACGTTAAGATAGCAGATCGTGAACCAAAAACCACATCGTCTCCAATTTCAAGCAAGTCGAACTGGCCGCTTGTTACTGGTTGGTTGCCCGGCCAGAATACTCGCTTCCCAACCTTGGCACCCATGAGACGGTAAAACGTGCTTGTTAGACCGTAATGGCGTCCAAGAAGATCGGTGACGGCTTGAACACGAGACCGCGAAAAGAGAGTCGCTGCAAGCATTTGACGCATACGATCCCATTGTGAGGAAGGATCTCTTGGTCCCGGGCGGAACTTTCCAATGATTGTCAATTTCACAAACAAGGCGGCAAGCATGTACAAGAATGGAGCAACAATGCTACGGCAAATGCGTATGGACAGAAAGTATGGAATTCGGATCGGATCGCATAGCCATTCCAACAAGTCTCCAAGAGTCTCAAAGGTGTAGTCTCCAAAATCGTACCGGTGCTCATGCGTACTCATCATGTTATAGATAATATAGATCTCCGGAAGATGAGAAAAGACATCAGCAAACAATTTGATCGGCGCGCTGACAAAGACCTGCAACAACCAGTGTGGAGGGTCGACAGAGTGACGATTGTAAGCCAAATGACGGTCGTCGTCATAGGATAATTCGTAACTCGATGTGGCTGGCCCAACATGCGCCCCATCTGGGACATTGGTAAAGGGAGTGACAACAGATCTCATGCCAACACTAGATGATGTACCAATTTGAACAGGCCCGAGCTGCATAGCTCCATTGTCAACTCCAAAGCCGCGAACAGTAGCATATTCAATTGAAGCGTCGGGTCCAATCGTCACAAGGTCGAATTCGGCTATTTCTGCTTCAACGGCAATGCGAGCATCCCAAGCAATATTGGCTCCAAGCATTCGATAATAGCGAACTAGCAGCTGAGGACTTGTACCCCAAATCCCCCTCCCGATTATTTTTCGGCATGTGTCCACAAACCACCATCGAAGGTAGTACACACTGAAGAAAGGGTATCGGCCCGATTTGTATTTTCCGATCACTATCCACTTGATTAGCACAAAGAGAAGCGGACTGAATACACTCCATGTGAAATGAAACACCACGAGTGTTGTGATAAAGCGCGCGAGGCTTCTCTCCCATGGCAAGTGTTCCAAGATCTCAAGCAAAAGAGTAAAGAAGAAAAACACTCGAGTGAACTGGAAACAGGGGAAGACAACGAATCCTGGAATCAATTGGAACATCGTCTTGAGGATATTTTTCCTTGGATGAAGCCTCGTGCTGTTCATCTTCATATCTTGTAAGTCTGCGATATCATCGTTGCCAAATGCAATGTCTGCTTTTTTGTTGTCGTTGAGATCGGAAGAGTGGTCCATAATTGCATGTGGCTGCAACTGTGATTTGATCTTCATAGCCATAGCAAAACAGCTGTTGAATTGAAAGACATCTGCTCCAGTGAAAGACACCTTGTAGTGCTTTCGAATTCGGCTGGCCAACTGCGAAGCCAAAAGCGATGTCCCGCCGACTTGAAAGAATGAAGCATCCGGTGATGGCAAACAGTCATAATCAACTAGCCCTTGAACAATTTCTTGCAATTCCCTTATCATTGGATCAGTCATTGCACTAGAATCGCCTTCCGCCATTTCTAAAAAGCCGACTGCATCAGTCGGTTGTGGAATATACTGTTCGCAAAAGTTTTTTCGGAGTGGGACAGAGTCTTCCTGGTGAAGGCAAATGTGGGTTGGAACCAAATATGCATCCAAGCATTGCTTGGCAGCTCTGATGATTTCTTTTCTGTTTGCATTGTTCACATGGACTACCAAAGATCCATATCGCCTAGGATGGTTGGTTACCAATAGCTGTAGCCCACCAAAAACAAGTCCAAGAGCTTCATGTAGGACTTGTTCTACATAGGCCGCGTCGATCTTCACCTGGGAACATGAAATGGCGTTTCCTACTGGCGTGCCCTGCGGTGGACATTTTGCCTCATAGATTCGCTCGACAAGGAACATCCCGTCATTCATTTCAGGCAATCCAAAACGCTCTCCAAGCTTGACTCTTAGCAATTTGTTGGTATGGGATTTTGGCAAACCGTCCATGAATACCAGTACCTGAGGCCATTTTGGTGTCGCCAATCGACTTTGAAGAAAGTCGTGTAATGATGCAAGATCAATTTTGGGAAGGTTTGAAGAAGGTACAATGACTATACCAACTGTCTCTTGTAAGACGTCATGTTTCGCGGAAAACGCTGCACAAGCCATAACTGCAGGATGAGCCAATACTTCTTCTTCCACTTCCATCGGGCTGATGATTTCTCCTCCCCTATTGATAACCTCTTTGGATCTTCCAGTTATGTAGAGATACCCATCCTTGTCGAGGTAGCCCAGATCGCCAGTATTGAACCACCCATCAACAAATGTTTCACCTTTGGGCTGATTCCCGTACCCGTGAAAGCAGGGTCTCCCTCTAACGCATATACTTCCTTCATTTCCTGGGGGCTGCATTTCCTGCTTTGCGTTAAAAATTGTGATTTGAGGTCCGACTGCAACACCAGAAGTACCGGGCTTGGTTAACTCATAGTTGTATGGAGGCGACGAAATTGGCATGCATTCGGTCATCCCATAGCTAGGCAATATGTTGGCTCCAAATGCCTCACGAAGTTGTTCAGCTAGTGATGGTAAGAGGCCACCAGCAGCATTGGCAATCATTCGAAGCCTTGGCTGTACCTGTAGGCCATTGTTGGATTGTCTCGATGCCTCCAAAGCGGCTGGCATGCTATCTAGCAATACTTGGTGCATCGTAGGAGCAGCATAGTACCAAGAGAATACGGTATTGACATGGGTCGAAGATTCGCTTCCCGTTTGGTCCTGCAATAAAAGTTGCCAAAAGATTGCTGGGTCAAAAGATGGGCAGCAAATGACAGAGCCTGCGCTGAGTATGGGGGCAAATACTTGTCGAACAATGCCGCCCACATGGAACAGAGGCATGAGATTACAATTGACATCTTCTGGTGTCAAATTCCAGCTAACAGCAATACATGCCGCTGCAATAAGCATATCTCCGAGCTTGTGTGGTACAAGCTTCTTGTTTCCAGTTGTTCCGGATGTGAATAGAACGAGGACTTCGCAATCATGATCATTCGGAACCATTGCTGCGTTCGAAGTTTCAGGTCCGTGACATACAATTCTTTCTTGGATTTCTAGTCTAAATATGGCAGTTTCCATGTTGCTAGGTCTCAGACCGCAGAATGGAATTCCCAATTCCCGAGCCATAGACTGGATCGCGCTCGATTCTGTCCCTGCCATTCCGACGACAACGGATGCTTGAGCCAGTCTTATGTCCTTCTTCAGCTCAGAGAGGGCACCATTTGCATTCAAAGGAAGGCATGATGCCCAATGGGAAACTCCGAAGATCGCCAAGGCCAGTTCCGGTCCATTCGGTAGAACCAATGCAATTCGATCGCCCCGCCGGCACCCCAATCGATGAAGTTGAGGCCCAAGTTCTCTCAAAATGAAATCCCGTATCCGAGAATGAGTTAATGGTTTCCTGTGCGCCCCTTCAATTCCTAATAGTGCCTGGCGATCAGGAAAGTAGTCGGCTGGTAGTGCAGAACACAAATCTGGGAAAGTAGGGAGGATTTCTCTCGCTACTTGATCTCCAATAATGCTGCCATTTGGCTCCAACAAGTGGCGACAGGCGCTCACAATTGGGGCTTCCTCTTTGCTGCCACGAATTTTGTTTCCTTTCATTGAATTCCTGGTTCCAGCGGTCTTGACTTCATTGTCAACTGGATGGTGAGAATAGACCATTGTGTATTTATTTGCGTCAAATTGTGACGATGCTTTGTCTTTACGTCCACAGAAGTGCGCACCTATGTGGAGATGGCGTTCCAACTGCCGATAGGACAGAACCTTTATTATGTGTTTCTACGGCTATTAATATGTATATACTTCCTATATTCTCCTCAATTTTCTCCCCCAACGATTCCACGGACAAAGCAGTTGTTTTCTCGTTCTCCATTTCGCCGTTCATCAACACAGTGTCAAAATGGAGGTGCCCGTGTCAAAAAAAAAAAAAAGATCGGAAAGATTGCTGTACAAGGGGCGAAACCTCTGATCTGTTGCACGCATCAGAAGGCGGGACAGGGATACAAAGCCACATTCTAGCTAGATTCCAGTATGCAATCGTAAAATCGTTTCGAAAATGCGATGGTACGGTTGCAGGCCGAGAACTGGCAATGCCTCCATTGAACTTGGCTTGATCATTCTGTTGTGGTCTGAGGTTTGCCAAATCGAAGGCATTCGGTTCCCGAAGGATGCTTTGGATGTTCAAAGACACAGGCGATTGTTCTCGGTGCGAGGAGGAATGGAAAGACCCGTGTCGAGGTTGGAAAACTTAATACCTCTTTTGCGATCGAAGGATGGCTTGTCATCTTCACCAAAGGCAACAAGAGAGCCTCGAAAGTTGGACTACAATCCGATGCGCATGTATCTTAGCTGTATGGCCATTGTGTTGGTTTGGGTCTCAACAGGAACACTGTTTTACAGTTATTGTAACGATTGGCCTCTGGCGCAGTCATTCTTCTATGCAGTTGATGCAGGGATGTCGATCGGGTTTTGCACAGACGTTGCTGAGACCAAACTCGCAAGCAAGGCCTTTACCATTGTCTACATACTTTTGGGCGCTTCTGTCGTCAGTGGTGCCCTGGCATTGTTTATACAAGATGCCGTGGAAGGCATCTCACAACCCAAAACAAGAGATTATCAACTTTTCTTGGAAAATGACGTGTTTCAAAGGGCAAATGTGTCGAAAACTGGTGACCTTTCTTATCCCGAGTTTCGGGCACTGATATGTTCCAGCACCGACTCATCGTTCAAACTGTCGGAAGAAGAAATAGGAAAACTCTGGAAAAAATTCGATAGGATGAAAGATAACGTCATTCATTTTGAAGAGTTTGCTGGCACGTACAGGAGTATCAAAGGTCTGGTTCAATCCATTCGAGCAACCCAGCCACATTCAAACCATCTTCGCCGTTTGGGGTTGGCACTCCAGGCAAAGATACAGCACGCATGGCGATTAGAGAATCGAATTTACTTCTGTTGGCTCTGTTGGATACTGGTTGGGGTTCTGTGGGGCGTCTTTGATCAGAAGTGGGACCCCATCACTGCTACACATTTCTCGATATCTGCTCTCGCGACAGGCGGGCTGACTGCCCCACAAGTCGCTAGTGACGGCATTCTACCGGCAGAGCCTTCCATCTTCTGCGGTATCTTTTGTTTGATTGGGGTGCCACTGTTTGCTCTGACGTTAGCTCACTTTGCGATGGTCCTTGTCGGCGACCACGTTTCAGCAATAGAAGCCAGCGCCCTATCTCGACCCATGAGTCAAGATGAGTACGATGCCGCTAAACATTTGACGACTAGTGATTCGCTAGTTCATCTAAGTGACTACATTGTCATGCAACTGCTTCGTCAGGGTAAAATATCGAAAGATACCGTACACTTGTTGACACACAACTTTGAACTACTTGACACAGACAGGACCGGCACTTTGACACCCGAACAAGCCAGGGCTGCCTTTCCTTCTTAGATGGAGCGTTGAACAGCTATCTAATTGGACCGTGACTACATTGTTTGGTTAGCTTCGGTCGAGGTACTACTAGCATGTCCATCTTTGTTTTCTTCGCTTCTATACAGTTGTTTGAATGAGACACTACACGAAGAAAATACTGTACAGTACTAGATTTCGATTTATTTACTTATTTCATGTTCGCGCGTAGTTGACCATGAAGTGCGCTAGGAAATCTTTGACGTGTTGTTGATTCCACGCACCCTCATTTTCATGCTCACGGTCCATCTAAGCGTTTCTTTTCTCCATAATATCATCTGAACCTCAACACAGACCTCCCGTCACACAACAATTGCAATTGTCTCAAATGAAAGTCGCCAGCTTCGCTGTTCTGGCAGGGCTTGTTTCCGCAACTTCAGTGGTGGCTTTGCAGCCTTTCCAAAATGTTGGAAATAGAGGTTTTTCGCGCTTTTCCGTTCAGTCAGAAAAGGAATCTTCCCCATGTACAATGCCCGATGTCGTTCCAGAAACTGTAACGGCTAAAGCACTTCGAAGCTCCATGCTTACCAATGCAGATGGCAACGTTGTGAATCTGGGGGAGAAGATGGGCCAGGGAACCTCGATCGTTGTCTTCCTCAGACACCTTGGATGCCCCTATTGCTGGAATTATGCCAACTCATGGTGTGAAGTCCAACAAAAGAAAATGGCTGGTTCGAACATCGCCGGACCATTCTTCGTTTCCATTGGGGATGAAGACAAACTTTCGGCTTTTCTAGAAAAGAACCCATCGGTACCGAGAGAAAATGCCTTTGTCGACGACTACAGTTTTGGGGCATACGAAGCAGCTGGCTTTGGAAAGTTCGACGATGTGTCCAAGGAAGTTGCGAAGGAAGCGATGGGAAACATGGGAGCACCCGCTCTTGGTGCAAAGGGCTGGTGGAATTATTTTACTAGTGCCAGTAAACTTTCTCCTATCCCCAAAGAGATGAAATTCGGCGAAGTGCCCGAAGGCGTTTTGAGACTTGGTGGAACTTTTGTTGTCAAGGGGAATGACATTGTTTACGGCTGGAGCGATAGACTACCCGGTGATCATCCAGACATTGAGAATGTACTTGGCAAAGCTGAAGAAGCATCGAAGCAAGAGTACATCTTGCAAAACATTTTTGGACTATAAGTGGGCCGACTACATACAATAGTAAAGAAAATAAAACTCTTGAGATGCAAAGGAACACACTTGCAAAGTTGAGAATGACGTCCTTCAGATGAGGGCTGTGCGGGTAGTAGATTAGTTCGTCTAACAGTACTCCGTTCTGGAGGACTGACAATCAGAAGCATATTGTGGGAATTTGGATGACAACCAAACTTGTGGCAAAGAATCACCGTCAGTAAATGAATTTGACTTACTATAGGGGACAGCAAAGTGATCTTGTTTGTGATATCGTATGAGTCTCCATTTACTCTCGCTTTGACGGTTTCTTCCAATGAATGCCTGTCCGTAGTCCGTGTGGGGTGTTCAGTCACGAGACTGCATCTCCACCAATCAGTCACGACCCCTTTCCTTCATTTGAACAAGAAAACGACCACATTCAACACAGTGTTTGAATGGAGCACACAACGGGGGTACTGTATTCAAGATAGTTCAAAGATGGAGATCCAAGACCAGGCAAACTCAATCTACAAAGGAGAGGCATTGGCTCCAATGGTCAGGGCTTCTACTACTCCCCTGAGAACCTTGTCCTTACAATACGGCGCCGACTTCTGTTACACAGAAGAACTGGTGGATCGATCCATCACTGACACGATGCGAGTAAAAAATGATGCTTTAGGGACGATTGATTATGTCAAAGACGTTTCTAAATTATCCAAGAAGACCCAGCGCAAGTTGCAGCGCGACAACAATCGTCCATGTCTGATTCTGCGGATTGATCCGAAGTTAGAAAGTTCAACAAATAAGCTGGTATGTCAGTTGGGATCGGGAGAGCCGGAACTAGCCCTGCCCGCGGCAAAACATGTCTACAAAGATGTGGCAGCTATTGACATCAATATGGGCTGTCCAAAGAAATTTTCTGTCTCTGGTGGAATGGGGTCTGCCCTTCTTAAAGACCCCGAACGAGCATCACGGATAGTAAAAACACTGCGAGCTGAGATCCCTCGGCCTGTTTCTGTCAAAATAAGACTTCTGCCAACCATACAAGAAACTATTGATTTTTGTCATGCGATGGTAAATGCGGGTGCGAATGCGATTGCAATTCATGCAAGGCGGCCTGGGACTGACTCTACAGTAAACGCTGATTGGGAATCTCTAGAAGAGGTCTTAGGTCTTTTGCGACCAAAGTATCCTGATATCCCACTTTTGGTGAATGGGGATTTTTATGAACGCGAAGAACGTCGGAAGTTTATGGACAGAACACAAGTGAACGGTTTCTTGTTGGGACGTCCGGCGCTGTACAATACGTCAACGTTCTTGCCGATGCAAACTCCCCTTGTCGATAAGACCAAAGTAGTTCAAGAATACTTGAGGCATTCAATGCGGTACGAAATCCACTATAAAAATGCCAAGTATGTGATCTGCGAAATGATGAATAACCGACGGGCTCCAACAGATAGAGTACCTTTCTTGCCGCAAGTCTTCAACGGGGTAAGGAAAATGCCGTTTGTTCCGGACATCGCTTGTCGCACTTTCTTATGTTTCTTTGTGTGTTTACTGGTACATGACTCTTAGGGCCAAACAATTGCTAAGACATGCAGTTGTGGTGATTATAAATCGATGTGCCAGGTCTGGAATGTGCAGTGGTCGACTTCGGCTAAATTGGTGAAGGAAATGACGCCGGGGGAACACAGATACGAGGATTCCTACTTCTTGAAGAGAGACCAGGCAAATGGTCAAGTATTGCAGTCGGACGCCAAACGGTCAAAAACTTCAGAAAGCGCAAGCGAGGAGAATGGCTTCGGAAACTCTACCCCAAAGAAATCGATCGTCGATCACAAGTGTGTGATCGCAAGAGATGAAAACAATCCATCACAGAAAAGTTCGAAGTTTCAATGCTCTATACATTGAAATACTCTACGGAACTACAGAATGCTGCTGTTCGTGACAATGTATGTTTATTATGCTTGTCATATCTTCCCGGATTTAGCTGTTTCGGGAGATGCCAGGACCCATGGATCGAGTCCTTGCCAGAACTTCAGAACTATCCCTGCACCATTGGGGTTGTCAGTTGTCTGTCGAACTGGGATTTCTTGACCATCCGGAATTGAACTGGCGCATGTAGCGCATTCACTACCATTTCCTTCAGGTGATGTTGCGCATTCTTCATCCAACGGGATCTCTTCGAATTCATCGTCGGTGGTCATCTCAGTTTTTGCCGGTGAACACTGTTCGAAGGCATCGGCGGCAGCTTTGCCTTTATCGTTCGATTTCTTTCCTGCTCGCCTTCTGTGTCCTTTTGATCGCGCCATAGCCTGTGGATGAGGGAGACTTGGTGGATCTGGTTTGATCAAAGGAGCAGAATCTCTGGTTGTGAATGCGCCAGCGACCACCAGTATCCAGTACAAGATGGTTGGAACAACCAATACAAAGAATGCTAACGTGATGGGCAAGCTTGATGATGATGGTTTCGACGCTGATGTCCAAAACGCAAAACTGAATGCTCCCATGACTAGGAGGCTTACCTGAAAGACAATTGCAGCTTGTGTGTTCTGGAGCCAAATCGCGTTTCTGTTTTCTTTTAGATGCTGCAGGCAGAAACGTTGAATGATCTCTGATAGGAGCAATGTTGCAAGGAAAAAGCCAAGAGTGAAAATTGGTTGCTCGATCGACACAACCAATGATGTTGCCAGAATTGTCTTTCTTGTCATGAGAAAGGCTGTCCACTTCCAGCAGCTGGGGGCATACGGGAAGCGCCGTTTCCAGCAGTGTTTCGGAGTATGTTCAGAATCTGCTTCGGCTCTTCGAAGACTCTGCAACAGTAGTAGGGGCAAAACAAGTCCATAGAAAAGAAGACCGAGTGTTCCAAGGATGGCAAACAGTCTCTTTCCCGGGCAATACCAAGATGAAGGTGAACAACGCATCGCTTCAAGCGAGGTCAACACAAGCTTGGGTTGCCAGAGATAGAATATGAAAGATATCCCACCATTAAAATCCGGCAGTTCTTTGTGAACCTTTTGTATCACCCATAATGCGGGACCCATTATCGCTGGGAGCACGAGGATTAAGGCTTGATTAGCTTGATTCGAGATCCCATGCATGCATTGAAACGAAAATGTAGCATCCGTGTCGAGCCCAAAAATGGAGATGATTGAAACGAGAATTTGGAACGCATCTGTGTTGGGAAATGGTATGAGGATTAGCAAGTACAGCAGTTGCATGTATTCCAATCCCATCCAGAAGCCCGTGATGCAGTTGTCTGGTAGCCGATGAAACAACGCGACTGCGATAGACATGACTATGGCGACAGAGAGTAGACCGACGATTGATTTAACCCTGTTTGGGCATTGGCGGCACTGACCATGCCAAATCATCGAATCTTGTGTACAAGAGGTATCGGCCCCAGAGCCGAGAGCTTCAGGAGAAGTCTCATTTGTGGTCAGTTCGTGGCTGTGCTCACTGGAAGGTGCCAGGCTTAAATCCGAGGGATTGGCGGAGACTAATACTGTTGGCAATATTGTCGGAACTATTGTTGGAGATGACGTTGTGGAAGCCGTTGTTGGATATGTGGTTGGGAATGTTGTTGCAGTAGGCAATTGCGGAGATGGGGCAGGCATCTCTTGAGTAGGTGGAACTCGGATACAATACGAAACTCCTTGCCAAACCTGTATTGAGTTTGCTCCGTCACCATTGTAATGTGTAGGGTCACATGGGATACAGAATACGGATCCTAATGCCGAAAACGACCCTGCAGGACATGCATGACAGGCCGACTCGCCCTCCATAGATGTGAAAGAACCAGCGGGACAAGGAAATTGATCGTCGTCGCTAGCCGTACTGTAGTAGCCAGCGTTCGCTAGCACGCATTCTCTTGATCCATCAAAGATAGCTTTCCCGGACTTGTTCCAACACCCTTCCGGGCAATGCGATCCAGCCTCCACTTTTGGACACATCCTTGCAGAAGCGAAATTGAAGAATGAAATTGTAAAAAGGAGAAATGCTATCATTTCAATAATTGACCCGTCAGTAGGTGAAAGATATCAGAGTTCTTCAAATTGTGGGGCACTGCGACCTAACTTGCAAGGAAAGGTGGTCGCGGGCTCACATGAAACAATTCAAAACTGGTTCGAAACCATCGCGCATCTTTTTCCAAAACGTGCACGAACGACACGTCTTGCGATTTATATGCGCGGCGGCGCAAAGCAAAACCGTCTGTCCGTCATCCGATCCACCCCTTTTTGAAGAAACGTGATAGCAACACCAACACCTTACTTGATTTCACAGATATAAGAAGTTGAAGAAGCCTTCAAACAAGGAGCACTTGACAGGGAGAGAGCCTTGCAAGAGGCCGAAAAGCTACGACGAAACGGTGGAGACGTTGAAGTTGCGTTAGCAGTACCAGATGATGATTGCTCTGTCAATGGAGAAAAGAGGCCTGCTGTGATATGTCTAGTTGGTCTTGTGGTTGTTATAGCCGCAGGTTTGAAAACAATATGCCACGAAAAATGTTTACATGTGCTGCACACATTTGGAATACATTATCCAGACTCCTCATTGCAAAACCCATTGCATGTTCTCTATGGTGAGAAACTAATGTGCTTGAAGTTTTCAACAACCCCTGCAGCAAGCCGTTTTAGTCAATCGGAAAGAATCCTGCCAACTCTATAAGATCTTTTTTCATGTTTGGATTCTTTTCTCAATCGGAATACAAGTTTCCACAGTCCATTTGCAGCCTGTTGCGTGTTCGCTTCGTTTCCATTCTTGACCATAGCAGATTGCAAACGACGGGTATCATGTAGAGTCATGGGTGGATTCTTAAAAAAAGAATCCCACAAAGTTCGGTGAGCTTTGAAGATCTATGTCGGCGTGGTTTGGTTCGAATCGATAAGGATGCGTCGCAACCGCTACATGCGCTTTTGAAATAATACAGGAGCAAAAGAAACATCATTGAAATTAGAAATGCGGCGGAATTTTCAAAATGTGCCCTGAAACTATACTCAAATCATGACTGCTACATGACACAAGCTGTTGGCGCAGGCAAACATACAATTTACCCCCTGTGAGTGATGTATCATATGGTTGAAAGAATAGCATTGGTACATCAAAGAACAGGGGGATCCTCTTTCAGCTATTGGCGAATGTAACCTATTAAGAGAGCTTACCCTGGTGTGCGAAGATTCTTTCCTCTGCACCATGATTGAAGTCAACAACAAACCATGGTTTCGAATGAGAATGTTATCGCTCATTGTGCATACAGATCAACCAAAGTACTTGTACAGGCTTTAGGGAGCTGGTGGATGTACAAAGTGTACCGCGTTACTTGGACTTATTGTAGGCCTTGGTACGGATATCTGTATGTGAATTCTGTATATCTCTTTTGCGTGTCTGAGACAGATACAGATTCGTAACGTTCTTACTTAACGAGAATTGCCCAAAAATGCACTCTTCAAGAAACCCATTTAGGAAGGGTGTGCGAATATTTCCTAAGTGCTGATTAATAAAATCGAGAACGGGTAATCAAAGCGATCATTGCACAAGTGCAGAATGCAAAAATATGCTTCCATAAGTAGTATCATTTATTGCAATGCATAGAATTCTAAAGAAGATATATCCCGCTCTTTGGCTGGCCCACATAGTCGACCGGGGATGGAATTGGCCGCCAATTTTCTTCCTTGCAAGTCCAAAGTTTCCTGCTCGAATTTTTTCTTCGGGACTCACACTTCGTACCTATTCATACGAAGCCGCAACTTGTCGTTTTTGGAAGAACTGTCTGACGTTTGAACCTTGGTACAGTTTCTACGCACCACCTACATCGAAACTTGGATAGCTTTTGTTTCTGTTGTGGTCATCACGAGTCGGTGTCACCACCATGTGAGTATGCACTTTTTCGTTCTGCAAAGCATCGTCAACAATAGCCAAGGGTATGGACAATGATCTGGTGTCGTTTGAGGCGCAATTTCGGCAACATTCGTGAGCTCCGGGGAAGCTGTTTTCGTCCTGTCGTTGATGGCATCATTTCTTGGTATCAAGCCACGGCTGGTCTACGCAGAGTCTGCCAGTTTTCCGGTCGGCGACAATCGAGCTGCGGGTGATTGTGATGGGTGATTCAAGATTGCCATGTTTTAACATGATTGGGATCTGAATTTTGTTGCATGCTTTGCTTCACTGCATGCTATTATGCTTGTCACAATCACCTAGCACACTCGGATTTTGTGTGGTTTAAACCCAGGATTTCGATTCTTTGGACCTGAAGTTGATGGCTGCCTCATTTTTCTGCTGCGATCCATGAATTCTCACTTTTTATCGTTGTTCAGTCCGAATTAAGCAGTGAAAGAGTATTGAGATAGGGGGTATCAGTGACTCCAAGAGTCTTGCAGGGGTACAGCCATCAACGTTATCTTATAGATTGGGAATAGACAGAAGCGGAAGCCATTTCTTATCTTCAGAAACCTCATACATTGTAAAATGCAAGCATCTCAAGCACCAGCACCTCCTCCTCAAATGCGAACAGCTGCGTCTTCCAATGGTCCTGCGCCACAACAACCACAAATGGCACCTGCACCCGGACCTCCAAACGTGCAACACACTCAATACGCACCTCCTCCTCAACAACAGCAGCAGCAGCAGCCGTCTGGGTATCAACCCCAACCTCAGCATCCTCCACCTGCCATGCCACAGCAACCTGGTCGCCCGCAGGTTCAAGCTCCGACATCGCAGCGTGCTCCTGCACCTCAGCAACCAGGCCATCATGTTCCGCATCAAGGACTAAACGGTGGATGGCAAAGTGATCAGGATTATCAGGAAAGACGGAAGATGATTGCAAAAATGTAAGATTCATTTGGCGGAATCAATGACACTCAATTGAAGGCATGATTGTTTTCTCATGTTTCCTCACAATGTTGATACAGTGTTCATTTACTGAAGCAACGCAAACCAAATGCGCCGCAAGACTGGCTGAAGAAGCTTCCTCAAATGGCGAAACGTCTGGAGGAGTCTCTTTACCGTTCGGCAAAGTCCTTTGCGGAGTACAATGATGCAAATACATTAAAGCAAAGGCTGCAACAACTAGCGCACAACATAGGGATGAAGACGAAAAGGATGCAGCAAATGGCTGCGCAACAAAAGCACCAACAAATTCACCTCCAAGCACAACAGCAAGCACAGTACAGACCTCCACAGCAACAAGCACGTCAACCAGCACCGAGCCAACAACAACCAATAGCACCGCATCAACAGCAGCCAGTGCAACCGAGACCGCCACCAGCTCAACCACATCAACCAATGCCGCAGCCACCACCTGTCCAACAGCAAGGAGGTCAACGTCTCGTCAATGTGTCGGAGATTAACCCCATCATGAATGCTGGTCCACAAATGACCCAACCTCCATCAGCACCAGCACCAGCGCAGCACCCTCAATCTTCGACAATGCAGTATCAACCAGCTCCGGCGCCAGCTGCCCCCGCTCCTGCCAATGGCACACGACCGGGGGCAAGACAGGTTTCGGATCGTCAACAAGTACTTCGGCATCAGCAACAGCGCTTGCTGCTACTGAGGCATGCTGCCAAGTGTCAACATGACGATGGACAGTGCCCAGTGACCCCTCATTGTGCAGGAATGAAGCGATTATGGAAGCATATTGCAGAATGCAAGGATCAGAAGTGTTTGGTGCCTCACTGCGTCTCGTCTCGCTACGTTTTGAGCCACTATCATCGATGTAAAGACGTGCGGTGTCCAGTCTGCGGGCCAGTGAGAGAAGCAATCCATAGATCTCATGAAAAGCAGAAGCAAATGCAAGCGTTGAAGCAGCGTCATCAACAAGCGGTCCAGCAGAATCAGTCAGGTGCGCCTCCATCATCGGGCATTGCTCCGAATGGTGTGTCGATGCAAGCCATTGCTGCTCCAGTCCCTGGAGAACCCCTTGCAAAGCGCCAGAGAACTGGACCACCTGGATCCATGCAGCCCTATCGCCCAGCACAACCAAAACCCGCTCCTGCGCCTCCTGTTGCTCCGATGCTGCCTCAACAAGGTCTGCACCCGCCATCGAGTGGACCCCCAGGAACGATTCCTGGCCAGCCTCCAAGGTCGAATTTTACATATGGTCAGCCCCAACCAGCTACATCCGCCGCGGTGCCAAAACCGGCTCCATCGTTGGCACCTGGTGTTGCCTTTACGAATGGTCAAATGATTACACCAAAATACACAGGTCCCAAACCCCAGGAGGATCACACTCTCATCAACTGTTTCTCCATCGAACAAATCGAGACACACATTGCGTCGTTGAACAAGGGATTGCAGTTGGCTCCCCAAAAACTTAAGACAAAATGTCTTGAAGTTTTGAAAGTTCTTCAAAGCCATCAACATGGGTGGGTTTTCAACAGCCCCGTGGACCCTGTAGAGCTTGGGCTGCCGGATTACTTTGAAGTCATTAAGAAACCAATGGACCTCGGCACGATTAGGAAGAAGCTAGAGAATAATTGCTACCATTCTTTGGAAGATTTTGAACAGAATGTGCATTTAACCTTTGATAATGCGATGATGTACAACCCAGAAGGCTCTGTTGTCTACAATATGGCCAAGGAGATGAAGGAAAAGTTTGCGGCTGACTATGCAGTGCTAATGACTGAGCTTGAAGCTGAAGAGGACGCAAAGAGGCGTAACGGGGAAGCATGTCTTTTGTGTGGTTGCGAAAAGTTGTTGTTTGAACCGCCCGTGTTCTACTGCAATGGGCAGAACTGCCCTTCCAAGAGAATTCGCCGAAATAGTTACTATTACGTAGGTGGAAACAATCAGTACCACTGGTGTCACCAGTGCTTCCAAGAATTGAAAGATGGGAAAACGATGGAACTCGGGGACATCACCATCCGCAAGGAACAGCTACTTAAGAAGAAGAATGACGAAGTGCACGAAGAGAGCTGGGTACAATGCGATCGCTGCGAACGGTGGATTCATCAAATCTGTGCGCTTTTCAACACTCGACAGAATAAGGACCAGCGATCCGAATATGCGTGCCCTCGATGTACAATTGAGGATCGCCGGAAGAAGGGGAAGACTGAGGGGACGTCGTCCACGCCAATGGCAGAAGACTTGCAGCGGACAAAACTTTCTGAATTTCTGGAAGCACATGTGCGGGAAAAGATGGAAATACACATTAAGTCCGAGTCACACAGAAAGGCTCAGATCGACGTAAGTGTGAACTACGCATTTTTTGGTCTGTGATGGCGGCATCTAACATAGATTGCGTTCCCTATAGGGCATATCCGCTGAAGAGGCTAAGAAATCCAGCGAGATGGGGGGCGAGATAACTATTCGACAGGTTACTTCCATGGACAAGAAACTTGAGGTGCGGGAGAGAATGAAGAGGCGATACGCGTTCAAGAATTACCCCGACGAGTTCAGCTACCGGTGTAAGTGTATCGTTGTTTTTCAAAATCTGGATGGTGTTGATGTCATCCTTTTCGGGCTTTACGTCTATGAACACGACGAGAAAAATCCTCCGCCAAACAAGAGATGTGTCTACGTCTCCTATCTTGACAGCGTTCACTATATGAGACCCCGGCACATGCGCACTTTCATTTACCATGAGATTCTTATTTCTTACCTGGACTATGTGAGACAACGTGGTTATGCTACAGCTCATATTTGGGCTTGCCCGCCACTGAAGGGAGATGACTACATTCTATATGCCAAACCTGAGGATCAGAAGACTCCAAAGGATGAACGTCTTCGCCAGTGGTACATCGACATGCTGGTCGAATGCCAAAAGCGCGGGATCGTTGGAAAAGTCACCAACATGTATGACCTTTACTTTGCAAACAAGAATAATGATGCGACAGTTGTGCCATATATGGATGGAGACTACTTCCCTGCCGAAGCGGAGAATATCATCAAGAACATCGAAGAAGGCAAGACAGGGAGAAAGGGTGGCTCACAGAGCCAAAAGAAAAAGAAAGGAGACAAGAGCAAGAAGAAGAAAAGCGGTCGCGGAGGCACTCGGTCAACAGGCATTGATGAAGAAGCTCTGAAGGCAAGTGGAATTATGGACGGGAAGGATCAAAAGAGCCTCGAAGAAGGAGGGCGTGACTTTGTGATGCAGAAGCTCGGTGAAACGATTCAACCAATGAAGGAAAGTTTCATAGTGGCATATCTTGCCTGGGAGGGAGCAAAGGAAGGGGACATGGAGGTGCCAAAAGAGATCGAGGAGTATCGCCAAAAGCATGGTTTCGTGAGCAAGCACGGAAAGACGACAGGTGCTTCGTCGAAGAAAACGTCTAGCAACACTGATGCGGATAAAATGGAAGTTGACGAAGCCGAAAACAAGACAGAGCCAACAAGAGGATTTGGCGAGCCCAATCCTGTGCTGTCAAATGAAACCAAAGAAGATCCTCAACATGAAACCAAGAAAGAGGATGCTAAGGATGAATCTGAAAAGAAAGATTGCGCAGAGACAATGGAAGGAGATTCAAAGACGGGGGACGAATCAAAACAAGAAGGTTCGAAGTCTTCAGATCAAAAAGAAGCCGGGGCCGAACCAGCCGATGCGACGGAAAGTATACCTCCCACTGCTGCTCCGGAAAACAAAAATCCGTCGGACTCGAAATCAGAGGAGCGCACACCTAGTGACGAGAACAAAGCTGCAACGGACGAGAAGGCCTTGAGTGAACCGAATGGCGATGGATCTAACAAGGCGGAGGATAGCACAACACAACCAGCACCTTCGCCGGCAGCGGTCCCAGAAGGGTCTACTTCTACACCCGCTCCAACTGCTGAAACAACGCCAACTGCCGAGACCACCCAAAGTTCCGGAACAGCCCCAACCACTACGTCAGCAAGTGCTGCTCCCGCAGAAACTGCTAGTGCGACTTCTAAAGAACCCGCAGGTGGAACAGCCACAGGTCCAGTGCCTGTAGGATCTGCTCCAGATTCTGCTGTTGTCCCTACCGCTGCTCCTTCGTCTGACCCTAACAAACCCAAACAGCTTTCCGTGGAAGAACGATCTGGGAAATTTGCCGCCATGGCAAGAAAGCGTGGTAGACCAGAGGATGAAGTGAAGGAGGTAGAACAGGAGGTAGAGGAGAAGAAAGAAGAAGAAGCCCAAACTGCAACCTATGTCACAGACAGTAAGGGGCGCCGCGTAAAGGTGATTGATGACGACCTGGAGGAAATGGACTGCGAGTTTTTGAACAACCGTCAGGCATTTTTGAATTTGTGCCAAGGCAATCACTACCAATACGACCAACTGAGACGAGCGAAACATTCTTCAATGATGGTTCTGTGGCACTTGCATAACAGAGATGCTCCCAAGTTTGTCCAGCAGTGTACAACATGTTCGCGAGAGATTTTGCAAGGTTTCCGATATCACTGTCCGACATGTGCTGACTTTGATCAATGTGAAGACTGCGTGAGAAATCCAAATGCAGTTAGACATCCTCACCCGCTCAAGCCAATTCCTGTAGCTACCGGCCAACAAACGGAGTTGACAGAAGCGCAACGTCAGGAGCGTCAAAGAAGTATCCAGCTTCACATGACTCTACTTCTTCATGCAGCAACTTGTAAGTCCGCCAAGTGTCCATCAGCCAACTGTCAAAAGATGAAAGGTCTATTGAAGCATGGGGCTCAGTGCCAACAGAAAGCTACTGGAGGCTGCAACGTCTGCAAGAGAATATGGGCTCTCCTACAAATACATGCCCGTCAATGCAAGCAGTCTGCTTGTCCCGTTCCAAATTGTATGGCAATTCGAGAACGTGTCCGCCAATTGAAACTGCAGCAACAGGCCATGGATGATCGACGACGTCAACAAATGAACAGTGCATACAGAATGGGATGAGAACTGGGTATGAAGCATAGCTATATTGTAAGAAATCCTTTTTTTAAAGTATGGTGTTGACGATTCCAAATCCTCCAGAGCTCGCTTTCTGCTCCTCGGACGGATGGCGAACCACATAAAAATCATCACAATAATATTATTCAACTCTATTGGTCAAGCTGCAGTATTGCAACATGGTGTCTTTGGTACACTTTGCTCATCACCATTGCCTATACTGTAACTACCTTCAGATAGATTGACTCATCCGACCACAAGTAGACATTTTGCTGTACAGTAAAAAAAACTAACAATGATGCTGACCTTCAAGTTGTAAACTACAACAAGAACGAAAGCAACACTCAAGATATCTTCGTTGTCGAATGAATCAATGAATGATTGCATACATGCGTACTGTAGAAAAGCTACAGACAAACTCGTGGAAGTAAAGAAACAATCGATGTCATGCGGCGCATTGAGAATGCCTTCGCCATTGGCATGGTTTTAGGAGTGGCATCTGTGGTTTGGAAGTTTCAGCGACTAAGCCTGTTATTTCCTCATGATGCCAGGCGCGAGTACTTGGAGTTTGGTCATCCTATATTGGTATCATCGCCCGGCGCTACCGCCAATGATCTCTCGGCGCAGTCAGCACATCAACCATCCGCACTAGCAGGAGATGATCCGAGGCACAATCTATTGAATCTGTCCATACTCGAATTCAACAACGATCGTTTGAAGCAATATGAAATTCAGCACTCTCAGCAATCCAATTTCTCCGTCGATGTTTTAATCATTGGGTCGCTCTATCAAAAGGAACTTCCGGTGGCACAGATGGAAACCTGGGCATCTCACAAATCGAGACGACACTTCATCATGGCCACGGAGCAGGATGCACCGAATCCGAATTGCATGCATGATTTGAAGACCGCTGCTCTGAAAGAACACGTAAAGCAATGCAAAAGTCGGGGAAACAAACGATATGCAGAGCTTGGTGGGAAGAGCAATCCCCTCGCAACCTACTGGGCAGAATCTTACGCAAGGTATGAATGGTTGCAACGAAAAAAGAATCCTGCCGGATGGGTTTGTGCACAACCTCGCTTCGGTTATGCCTTTGTCAAGTTGTTGAAACTCTATGAAGATAGTCAGAACTTTCCCGACTATCTCGTCCTCGCTGACGATGATTTGTACCTGGATATGGACTTTTTCACACGAGAATACTTGATATCACCTACCGCCGCTGCAGCTTCCAAAAGCGTTTCGAATTCCCAAAAACGAACAGAAGACATGTTAATTCCTCCTCCCAGCGTCCCAACAGTTTGGGCGGGTTGTCGCATTCGTCCTCCGTTGAATAAGATCAACTTTACATTTCCGTTTGGTGGTTATGGCACATTCTTCAGTCGAGAAGCTCTCAAACGAATGGCCACACCCTTGTACTGCAATGCAACATTGGTTGGAGATGACGGGACTGCTGAAGAAAATAGTAGTTTCTCCTTTCAGACGGAAGCTTGCGAGCGCATGAAACCTGGAAAGGTTAGTATGGGAGAAGTCAAATACTACAAACCTGGGATGAGTATCCGAGACCTCATTTTGGCCTACATGGAACAAGAGAAGAGATTTTGTGCACACTCGGATTGGTTCCTGGCTTATTTTGTGAACTACTACAATGTATCGCGGCACACAATCTCTCAGCGACCGTATAAAGGAAAGCCCTGGAGATTTGATGATTATATGGACAATGTTCCCGAATCACGGATGCATACCATATCCTATCGCTCGCTGGATGATTCTGAAATCTACAGAACGAAAGGAGGGAATTGTGTCTTTAATGGCAAGGTCAAAGATTGCAATGTACATTCCAATATTTGTCACTATGCGACTACCAAAATTCTGAAAACAATCTACGCTGCCAAGATGAATGATTCCTCAGCAGGCACATAGCCCTCTTCAGAAGTCAAACAAGGCATTTGAATGAGAGCTTACTTCCTTTCAATAGCAGGATTGGCTGTGGTGGAAGATGACCGAAAGCATGAACCGGCCCACAAAAGATCCCTAGCTAGATAAAAAGCTCGAATTAACCGTTGATAACCGTTCCAGAATATACATATTTCCGAGCCACCAGACTGGCATTTTGACAAATGACATAAGACGAGTGATCCACATGACATGTGTAGGAATAGATAGCAGCAAATACAACGACCATGATCAAGGACACCGCTGTCCTAAATTCTGGGATACGTGATGGTCGCAAGCACCCAATGGGGGACCAATCTGATCGGACTCCGTCAACGTTGCGCATTAGAGCAAAGTATGTTGTAGGATTTATCTCTGTCGTTGCCCTTTCGTTCAACATTTTCGAGGCCCCAAAGTTGACTTCGGTTTGGCTTTCGTCGAACGATGCCACCACTGGACTGGATAACATGATGCAGGGAATCAACTTAAATGCTCGAAAACTCGCCCCCTGTCTTTTCAACAAATCTGTGGTGTGTCGATTTGACGATATTGGGCGTTTCTTAGAAGATGGTCCTTCAAATCTACGGCCCGTTGTCCACCAACAAATCCAAGCTGTTCCTTCCTATCGGCGTATCCCTCACGCCATGGCAAATAACAGGACCCACATAGCCAGTGGAGTATCTTCGTTTCCGAATGATTTGGAAAGCAAAGATGCCTCAAATGCCACCCTGAACGAGTACAACCCCACAATTCTTCCGCTCTACAAGAACGGACCAGACGGTACTATCGTTTCTGATTTGGATCAGAAATTATTAGATGATATAACGGGACGCTACCACCCTGGCTTTTCCGATGCTGAGGCCGATGAAGTTCAGTATTTGCTAGTCACCAGAAGCAGCAACCATTACCCAAAATGCATCCCAGGTGGCTACAAGAAAGGAATCGACTCCCCATACGACTGGGTAAATTATCCTGGGTTGGCGCTCTTGGATAAAAATTTGCAACCCATCGCTGGTGCGGATGTCTTGATTGATATTGAAAAGTACTATTTCAAGCGAAAGAATACGAGGACTTTTCAAGATTTTTCAATTTTTGCAGCCAGGACAACGAAAAGCAACAAGAAGAAGGATCACTTGTTCTTGATGACAAATGGAGTGATGGTTCTTCCAATAGCAATTCGTCGAGTCCCTCCTGGAAATGATCTAGACGAGAGTGACTGGCAAACAAAGATTGAAGGACCAAGAATACAACAAGATACAATGTATGGAACGGGCTTACAAGTGCGAATGACTCGTCCCGGAAAGCCCAAAGCGGCTCTGATCAAAAGTGGAAAGAATATGCACGTATTCGAATCAAGCGAAGGAATGATGCAGTTGGAAGTCTGGCCCCACAGCGATCACGTGGTCAGCACGGTCAATTTCTTCTGGGACTCGTTTTCAACCTTTCGTGATTACACCTTGGAGCTCCAAGAGACGGTTAAAATTCCTGACGGGAACAGGAGTGCATCCCTTCTATCGAACCTGCCAAGAGGAGTGCCCACAGTTGGTCCAGCCAACCGAGGCACTGGTTGTTGTGCCGATCTAACATTGAGTGATGGTAGAACCGTGAAGCTCGGTATTTCTCATTTGGTTGTAAAGGGCCTAAAATACTTACATCGGTTCTATGCATTTGTCCCAGAGAAACCTTTTCAGGTGCTTTCCTTGTCCGGTCTGTTTTGTCTCGGCGACATAGCAAGTGAAGACAGGGACAGCACGCATCATTGGATCTCCCAACGGCATGATATCTTCAAACCAAAGCAGACCACGATCGGTTCGAAGAACTATGACTGTCCGTCCATCACGTTTGCGACCGGTATCACCAATATGATTGGTCATGGGGATAACTACATCATCATATCGTACGGCGTCAACGACTGTTACTCAAGATCGATTATGGTACACAAGAAGAAAATTGAAATGCTCCTGTTTCCAGACCGGTCTGTGAAGACTTCCAAGAGCAAATAATGAGCATGGAACTACTTTTCTGGGACTAGCTCTTGCAATTAGATCACTACATTTTTTGCCAAACTACCAACAAACGAGGACGTAGAACCTCATCAATGGTCTCGTTGCAAGGACAGCGGGATTTCCATCGCCACGTGGTCTACATTTTGAGGGCATAAAATGCTACAAGCCCAGTATTCTTGATATCAATGAAAAGTACCACCACCAGCAGAACGACTATGGAGGAACTAATCTAAAACATCTACAAATAAGCGGCAATTGTGAAGTCGCGAACAGAACTGTTCTGCTGTTGAAGGACACTTAGGCCTATTTCAGTACGTTTCCAGTCATCAACAACCAGAACTTGCAAACCTACTACTACTATACAACACAACCCCTGCGCTGCCACAGGTAGCAATAAGACTGATGATATGGCAGATGGAAAGATATTGTAGAATTGTTCATTGAAGACAATGGTAGTTAGACTGGGAGAGGCTTCGGGACCAAATTGGCAGAAGCGGCAAACTGTCGCCGCACTTGGAGTAGGGATTGCTATTCTCACGTTCTCAATATATATGCGATTTTTTGGGAAGCAGTATGTGATGAGTCCGTATGATACCACAGGCGCCCGACAAGTCTTTGATCAACCCCAAATTTTGAAGATATTAGGAGACAAGCCAGCTCTTAAGCGGCAACTTTTGAATCTTTCCACACTGCACTACAGAAACAGTTCATTGACAGAATACGAGGAACTGCACTCGGAGCAATCGGACTTTTCGGTGGACGTTTTGATTGTTGGGTCCCTACAGCAAACCGAACTACCTACTACCCAATTGGAAACATGGGCTTCGCATAAATCTGTAAGGCATTTCGTCCTGGCTACCGAACTGGATACTCCAAATCCAAATTGCTTACACGAGATGAACAACAATTCTATTTTCGAAGAGGTGAATTGGTGTAAAGCTCGACACACTCCAAGGTATCTATCCCTCGGGCCAGAGAATGAGCTTTCTAAGCTCTGGACCAATTCCTATGCAAGATTTGAATGGCTACAGAAGAAAAAGAATCCTGCCGGGTGGCTTTGTGCACAACCCCGCTTTCCCTATGCAATGGTCAAAATGCTTGACTTTTATCGAGAGCATCGAAATTTTCCAGACTACCTAGTTCTTGCGGACGACGATTTATATCTGGACATGGAAGTTTTCACCAACGAGTATCTGGTATCACCCAATAGGGCCTACCACCACCAGAAGAAGAAGGAGAGCAAGCAACCGTATACCACCGAGTTGGAAGATATGCTGATTCCGCCACCTAGCATTCCAACGGTTTGGGCCGGATGTCGAGTGCGACCACCAATACATCTTATAAATTTCACGTTTCCATTTGGAGGATATGGGACATATTTTAGTACGGCAGCTCTGAAACGAATGGTGAAGCCCTTGTATTGTCATAGCAACCATACGACTATTCGTGGCAGTACTGCTGCTGCTCGCAATACCAGCAACACATTGTTCCAAAACGAAGCTTGCCAACGCCTGAAACCAGGAATGGTCAACATAGGGGAAGCAAAGTACTATAAACCAGGAATGAGTGTCCGTGATCTTATTCTTGAATTCTTGACAAAAGAAGAGAGATTTTGTGCCCACTCGGATTGGTTTTTGGCCTATTTTGTCAACTATTACAATATATCGCGACACACCATCACGCAGAAGTTATATCCTGGCAAACCATGGCGGTTTGATGATTTTATGGAACATGTCCCAGAAGCACGGCTTCACACAATAGCCTTCCAAGAACCGGACGATTCGGAAGTCTATCGGAGCCCTCTGGGGAACTGTGCCTACGATGGAACCATCGAGTGCGATGTCCGAGCCAAGATTTGCCACTATGTGAATACGACAGTAATGAAACGATTGTTTGCAGCAAAGACAAACCTGTTGGCCAGTTCACCATGATGCCTTCTGCGGATGTATGCATTTGCCGGAGCTGTCATAACATGGGCATAAAACAATAATAGAAATCTAGTATCATCGATTAGAGTGGCAGCAACAAACAAGATTTATGGAAAGAATCTCCCAAGCAACCTTGGCAGGAAGCCCAGGTGGCATGTACATAGCCTGGGTTATGTGAAAAGTAAATCTAGAGCACTCTAGTAGTCAGCTTCTAGGATGAACAAATAGCTTATCAACGTTTCATGATAATGATCATGCGCTCTCGTCTGTCCCCTCTTATTCATTCGCCTCCTGTGAGGAGCCTTGACACTTTTCCAAAAACTCTTTCCAGCTGGCATTCTTGCCCACCAATTTCCGTTTCTTACTGAGTAGCTTGGTCGGCTCATGAAAAACACCCGATGTATCCTTGCTGCATATGGGGCATAGGTTGCTGTTCATTTGGAAATGCTTCAAAAGACAAGATTGGCAAAAGTAGTGGGCACAATTTGTGACTATGGGCTCCTTGAAGAAGCTTCGACATAGATGGCAGGCAAATGGTATTCCATCTTCTGCTATAGTGGTTTGATCTTGTTCCGCTTTCTTGTTGCCCCCCTTCAAGAAATCTTCTACCTGTTTTTGCTGTGCATCCTGTTTCTGTTTTTGCTCTTGTTCCCATTTTTGATCCAGCTGCCAGCCACTCAGTTGATCGCCCCGGTCGTGAAGGTAGATACAGGTATCTCCAAAGCCACAAAACCCAGTATCTTTGTAATCTTTGCAAATATCCGGCTGATAATCAAATCGGCAGGTCGTTCGAATGTTGGTGGCCGCCCGAATGGGCCCCGCCAGAAACTTATTGGCATACACCTTGGTCTTTTCTGGATGGTGTTCATTGGTGGATGTGACAAGATCCTTCTGAGAAACCTTAGTCTTGGCAGTATCAAAATGATGCAAGATTGATTTTTTGTCATTCTTTTCCTCCTCCTCATCATCATCGTTGGACTTGGACTTTTTACGAGCTTGCCTCAATTCCTGACGCGTCGTCTCGAGGTCATCGTCGTCGTCATCGTTTTCACCATTTCCTTTTTCTTCTTCTGGTCGACGGCGGCGAATGCCTGCCTTTTTCGCCTTTTTAGGTTTACGAAACATCGAAACGTGTTATAAAGTAGTATTCTAGCGTCTGCTTTGGAAAAGACAATCACAGCAGAGAGTTTTGAGCTTTTATAAGCAAACTGTGGGATGTGTTTGTGTGTGTGTGTGTGTGATTGGGTGCAACGATTGGATGAAACGTGCAATGGTACTATGAATGGAGTGTAGGCACTCGGGACCGCAAATCGTGATTCGTCTTCTGGACTGATCGAAAGGAGACCCCCAAAAAAATAGTAGCTATATCAGTCTTTTTCATTGAGAAATCCTGGGTTCTAAAAACTCTATATTGAGAGCAAATGCAGGGGGTTGGAGCATACATACTATTATCATTATGGCTCGCTAGAAATCATAAGATTAGAATTTCAGTTTCATTGCAAAAAGAATCGAGTTTAGATGAAAGACATTGAATGTTGGGAGTCCATTTGATTCAATCTAGTACTCAGGGAAGAAGTACAGAACTCCTTGGCGCTTGGAAAGGTGATCCAATCTTTGCTACTGATAAGAAGGATGAAAAGACGGAATAAAAGAGAAGAAGGATTCAAAACAACTGATGGAATACCACCAACGATCCTCGTTGATCATGACGTTTGGTTCACGCTGTAAAATCACAAAAATAGACGAACAAATAGAGTTCTGTTGATTATACAGGATTGTGTACATGCGTTTGACAATATTGTCAACTTGTTTTCTTCTATAGTTCACCCGCCGACTCAATGACATGTCGGTGCTCCGACTTGGACTGCTGATCCGAGACTGTATACTCTCCTAGGCGCACATTCCCGTTGGCAGGATCCCGAAAGACAAACTTGTGTCCATGGTAGGATGTTAGTGATAGTCTGCCTCCTGCCGCAATGGATCCAACAGAAACTTCCTCCTCCGTTTCCTCTTTCGACGTCGTCGTTGAGGAGATCCAGAAAGCATCGATGGAACTTCCATCTTGTCTTGGATTTTCAAAGTGAACTCTCACCTCCCTATTCTGTTGTTGTTGCTGTTCCTCCTCTTCGGACTTGCCGTTTCGAGCAGGAGGTTTGCCATCCAGACTATCAATTTGCTTCATTTCTTCTTCGGTCAGATCAAACGTCGTGCAATGAAGATTGCTCTGCTGTCGTGCCGGCTTTGTGGAAGCTGGAAGGACGGACATTCCGTGCCGCGTGGCCCAATTGAGGACGACCTGACCGACATCTACGTTGTACTTTTGCGCAATAGAAACCAAGGTGGGATCGTTCAATACCGGGTTTTGGTCGTACCCTCGAAAGTGAACCCACTGTGTCCCGAGCGATGAATAGGCTTGGAATTGAATGCCATTGGAGATAATCTTCTCTCGAAGTTTGGCAGTTTGATGAAAAGGATCCATCCAATCTGCATGTTTTTGTGTTTGAAACATGGAGATGTGAGCGCTAGTATACAAACTATGTTTTTAATGCTCCAAACTTCTGTAGGATGTAGTATGGTACGTACTTTGAATGATGTGCGGCTTGATTCGTTGACGAAGTAGCTGCTGGAGTAGTCTCTCGTCTACATCACAGATACCAATCGCTCTGATCAATCCTTGATCGTATAAATCTTCCAATGCTCTCCAACTATCTTGCCAAGTACCTTCTGGTGTTCGGGTACATGCACCTTCCCAGCAGCGAGGTTTGTGGATGAGGACGGAATCGACATGACCATGAAGTCGCTCCAAGCTCTTGTGAACCGCCTTGGTCGTTGCCTCGTACCCCAAATCTTCTGGATGAATTTTAGTTTGCAAAAAGACATTTGCACCAGTATCTTGATCCGTTGTTTGGAGAAACTCATTCAAGGCTTTTCCGACTTCATCCTCATGATATCCCCATTGATACGCTTGCGCAGTATCCAAAAATTGATATCCAAGTTGCAAGGCCGACTTTACATGACGGTAGCGGACACCACTGGCACATCCCAAACCAATCAAAGGTATTTGGATCCCATTGTGCAAGGTAGCTGTAGGAAATTCACCATTGTGGGGTGGGGGCGTCGTTGTGGTGGTGGCAGCGAACGTGCCAACATTCTTCAACGACAAGAGGGGCATGCAACAGCAGCAGGCAATGAATAGAACGCTCCAGCAGAACCAACTAGTTGTTCTAACACCCACTTTGGCCATGTTTACCCTACCTATACAATCGATGGACTAAATAAATCAGGCAAGAAAATTCAGATCACACTCACTATGATATCATGGTTCATACCATATCTTTTGTTCTTTTGTCGAGAAGAAGTTAGTTTTGCGCGCTGCGCGCATAGCTTCTGATTTGGGTCCCCCAGAATTAGGAGGACGTAAAAAGGGGAGGAGGAAGCACACACAAAATTGGCGCTAACTTTTTCGCAAGCGCGGAAAAATCAACCAAAAGAACCTCTTTGTTTTCACGACGATGATGGAAACACTCTCATAGAAGAATCAACGCCAGCTTCAGTTGTTTCCTCTCTTCGAATAGAAAACTGTCACCAATACACACACATATACAGAAGAGGATATGCGTCTTTTGTTGCTGTTCTAGAGGATAGTGAGAGTGATTAAGGCGCAATACTACTAATGTACAATCCACGAGTTCTCATCTCTGAACCAAGCCGCCATGAGAACGACAGCGATGAATATTCTAATGTTTCACTTGAGTCCGACGAATCTTCTTCTCCTTCAAATCCGTATAATGTTACTGCTGGGGGGTCTCGACCAGCTATCCTCCATTCATCAGAGGATCAAGAGAGTTTCTACGACGACGATGACGATGAGGACAACGGTGCACTAATTCGCAATAGCAGCAGATCGTTTTCCACCGACAGCACCTATCATTCCGACGTTCTTACTTCGAGTTATTATACCTCTGGTGGCTCATTCGAAGAAATTTCTCTCTCCACCGAAAACTCCTCACAATTTTCTGCACCATCATCATCACAACAACAACAACAACACCGTGCTGTGGAATCGCTGTTGACATCGTTCGATGTCGAATCGGAAGATGATTGGATGGAAGACTCGCCAGAACTGGTTATTTCGGCGTTGAACGATCCTCTGCTGTTGCAAGAACAACCTCATGATCTACATTCCCCGCAAGAAACCTCCAAGAACGGAATGAACGGCGAAGAGCAGAATCAACAACAACCGACGCAACAACTTGGAGAGAAAGAAACTACTACGGAAATTACTGCTGCTGCATCTTCTGATTCTCACAATGAGAGCAACTCAATAGGCAACAAAGAGAAGAAAGAGATAGACGAATCGTCTGGTGCTGCTGGAGTGGAGGTAATAGACGACGAAAGCAATCCCAATGGTTGGTTTCTCACGACTAGCGAATTGAAAGAACTGGATGTATTGCTCGAATGTGCCTCTCAAGATCATCAAGATGAGGAGTATGACAAGGACCGACTGTACGAACTTAGTCTTGTGTACCGAGGATCATGTGGTGCACCATTGGATGCGGATGAGAAATTAGATCTTGACTATTTTCGATTGGTCCGGCAGAGAGATTGGAACTATCAACAAGAACTGGCACGGCTCTTCCAGCAAAGGGAGGACGGGCAGACAATCGATGATCACCGATTATATTGCCTCCAGCTGTATGAGCGTCGAAACAACGGAGAAGAGTTGGAGGACGATGAATACGAACAACTCGAAGAATTTGAAAAAGCCGAAGGTATTGTTGACGAGGATGACAACGATGATGATTTGCCCGCGCCAACTTCCAATGCCGAATCTGAATTCAAAGTGGAGCCTAACTCTTTAATATTACCAAGAAGCTCAGTTGACTTGGAGGCTGGGGGGACTGGCAGTGGTCAGGAGGAGCCAATCGGATCAGATGGAAGCATAGCTGGGTCCATTGACCAGGAAGACAAACGTCACTTTGATCGTACTTTTATAAACGATGCATCTCCCGCTCCAGTCAGCAACAGCGATCGTAGCTATCGCTCTGTTGGAGAAGCTCCAGGTGCATCTTCAAAAGACGGAGATATGTCGTCCAGCTGTTCCTCCGCTTCTGGGGTGGCAGCTGATCGTACGTTGGAACAGAAGAACAAGGCAAATAACTTGGACGAAAGGATTACCGGAGATGTAGTTTCTCATGGGCGTCCCGTTGATGGGAATTCTTTGGCGGGGTCAGTGCCAAGACCTCGCTCGGACTCCGATACTTCCGAAGTATCTTCTGGGTCTTCCACCACTTCGAGCGACAGCACACCTGTAGTGCTTTCAGACCAAGGTCAAGGAGCTAGAGATCAAGCCATTTCTTCACAATATAGAAGTGACAACACCCTTGGAGATGTAAGTCCTTTGCAAGCTTCTTCCCCAGAAAGCAGCAGTAGTAGTGATGAATCCTCGGAAGAGTCATCCGGAGAGAAGGTTCAAACTGAGCAAACTAGTCAAGACATGAACTTGGACCAAGGTTTGGCAAAGAGGACTTTATCGCCACAGATTTCAGACCTGATGCCCGGTCAGCAGTCAGTCCGACGAGATGCAAACGTATCTACTAGGTCAATCGACCAGGAAGACGAACATCACGTCGACCCAAATGTAGACGAACCCGCATTTCACGCTCCAACCAGCTTCAACGAGAGTTCTGGTTCCGTTGGAAAAGCTCCAGTTGTCGCACCAAAAGCCGACAACATTTCCTCCAGCGATTCCTCCACTTCTGCGGACGCAGCTGATAGTACTTTGGAAGAAAAGAATCAGGCAAATGACGAGGACGAAACGACGGGCGGATATGCAGTTTCTCATGGACATGCAGTTGATGGTAATTCTCTGGCGGCGTCATTGCCAAGCCCTTGCCCAGACTCCGATTCTTCCGAAGTGTCGTCTGGGTCTACTACCACTACTACGAGCGACAGCACGCCTGTAGGACTCCCAGACCAACGTCAAGGAGCAAACAAATTTGTCGCACATGATCTTTCTGAAGCCATTTCTTCACAACATAGAAGTGGCAACACCCTTGGCGAAGTAAATGCTTTACAAGCTTCCCCAGAAAGCAGCAGTAGTAGCGATGAGTCCTCCGAAGAGTCGTCCGACAGTGAGGTTCAAATCGAGCAAACCAATGAAGGCATGGAGTTTGACAAAGGTTCCGCAAAGACGATTTTATCACCACAGAGTTCAGCCGACTCGATGCCCGGTCAACAGCCAGTCCGACAAGATGCAGCCGTGCCTAGGTCAATCGACGAAGCAATCGAACATCATATCGACCCAAATGTCGACCAAGCCGCATTTTACACTCCATCTAGCTTCAACGAGAGTTCTGGTTGCGTTGGAAAAGCGCCAGTTGTCTCATCAAAAGCCGACAACATTTCCTCCAGCCATTCCTCCACCTCGAAGGATGAATCTGATATTGCTTTGGAAGAGAAGAAACAGGGAAATGGCGGGGACAAAGGAACTGGCGGACACTTGGCAATTCTTGGAGGTACTGTTGATGACAATTCTCGGGCTTCGTCGGTCCCAACAAGCGGTTCCGATGTGTCGTCTGGGTCTGCTAGTACTAGTGACAGCCCGCGTTTCGACGATCTTCAAATAGCCAACAAGTCAAACGCCGACGATCATTCTGAAGGTGTTTCTGCCTATTATGGCAGCAGCAATTCTTCCTCAGAAAGCAGCACTAGTAGCGATGATCAGTTCTCGAGGGAAATCAAAGATGATGTTCTAGCAAAGCAAGAATGCAAGGAAGAGTTGTTGCTGGACCAAGCGTCGATAAAAACAACAACAATCAAAGACGGAAACCATGACGATTTATGTGTGCTACACGCTTCCGACGAAAGTAGCTCTGGTGGCGATGCCTCGTCTGAGGTTGCATCCAAAGCTG